>JALLBK010000272.1:0-26056 GCA_036940085.1 Discostella pseudostelligera | reverse complement strand
CTTGCAGAAACGACAACGAAGGCCGACGCGGCCGGCAAAGCGGGCGTTTCGAGGAGGGGCATGATTGCTGCTGTGGATGGGCCTGCCGGTGTCGACAAAGACTTCCAGGATGTCACGACGCAAAATGTTGTGAATTGGGTTGATGTAGTCTTCGTCGCCCTCGGCGTAGAGCGAGGTGGGGGCGCTCGTCGCTGCTTCGGGGACGAGTTCGGGGACGATGGCGGCGGCAGAAGCACTCTCCACAATGGCGACGGGTCTGCGTGATACTCTCTTCCTTGGTGGCATTCGGGAGGCAGAAGATTCTTCATCGGAGACTAATTGGCTAGCTTCTCCACCGATGACCTCGTCGTCGTCATTGTACGGGCAGGATCGTTTGGCTGCGGCGCCGTTCTTGAAGGACATCAGCGACATGAGAGCCGATGATTCGAGAGCCTCGAGATCGACCAATGATTCGGTTCCAAATGGGCTGCTGCTGATGGGGCTGGGAGGAAGCCAAGCGACTGGGACGATGTGGGGGGTAGACCAAGTCATTGCTGCCGATGGAAAATATCGATTGGAATGGTGCTTGGCAGGTAGAAATGGAAGATTAGGTCAAGGCGATGGGTGATGGGTGTGGTTACATTCCATGATGGCGGCGGCGGGCAGGGTTGCTACTGGAGGTTGAAGTGTATGGTAAAGAACGATTATGGAGCGCGCCAAAAAAATCAGACCGTATTGAATCCTACGTAGGTAGATTGAAGAAAGTGCAACATCGGTTAGTGTCTTTCCCAGAGACATCGACACGTCATAACAGCATCTTGTCGTAACGCCATTCCTCGACATTCTACGAGAAGAGTGCTCTAAGGACACACAGAATGACGTCAAATACGCGGCCGTTATTTCAAAAGTGACACCTAGTCTGCAGTCTTCTGCAGTAGAGCGACAAGTTCAAGATAAGTATCTACCATACCCCGTAGGAGTAGCTCGAGTATCTATGTACCATACATATATACTCTCTGCAGCTCTCTACCATACTCTCTGGAGGAGCGACGACGATGAGCAAAATCCAAAATCAGCTTCACAATAATTTCTATTGCATGAAAGAATTAAGAGCTGGCTGGATTCTGACATGCTACTGCCTGCTGCTACCACTGCCATAGCGACAGATAACTTATTTCAGATTATTTCATACATGCGTAACTACGGATCTATTGATCGAACCCCAACTCTATTTGACAACGATGATTTACTCTCGGAGAGTGATTTCGCACCTGAGGATATGGAGCCCTCATCAAGCACGCCGTTTGTCTGATTGCATATTTATAGAGTCAAAGTTATGAGTGTGATATCTTTTTATGAACAGGAAGACGCAATCACAGAGAAAACTTACCCACTTTCCACCTTGCACTAAGCCATGCTCATAGATGATGTTACCCATACCATGGGGCATCCGAAACTCGTTCACGTCTCCTGTGTACCGACCTGAATCTCCATGGACATCTACAAACACCATATTCTTAACGACTTTGGCAGACTCATACAAATCCTTGTATTCTTTCAGCGCGCGCTGTGATCGTTGACGTTGATACTTCGGCGTAGTAGCATCATTCACTTCTCGATCTCGATCCGTCACATCATTGTTCTTACTACTTACCCGATTAGCTGTGGTAGCATAGCTGCTACTAGTCTCATTCTTATAGCTGCTTTTCGATGAACTCTTGTCCTTGTTGTCAAGCTTATCCTTCTTCGTTGCCTTTTCGCGATTTGTTCTTGATCGAATACTGTCCTCGCCATTCTCTTCCGTGGTGATGTGCACCTTATCCAACTTAGTACGAATTTGTTCGGACTGAGAAGATGCAGAATGCTCAACATCACTCCGTGTCCCGCCCTCGGGAGATCGTTTGCTGCCTTTGTTGCCACTACCAGCTGCTGATTTACCCTTGCCCGACGACGACGATTTGTTGTAGTCATTGCTCTCCGGTTTTTGACCCCCCCTTGATGCCACCGATCTTCGACTGAATCGACTACTCCTCGAATCTACCGAACAATTGTCTTCTTCGTCACATTCTGGACAAACATCTTGGATAACTTTCCAGCCCCCAGTTAACTTTGTTTGCCAATTAAGTTAGTTCGTTTGCAAATTGGTGTAGGCGAGCGAAAAGGAGTGCTGTGTGTTAGCATGAAGTTCATCACTAGGACCGGCACATGAACGTGAGCATTAAAATACCTTCTTCTTGGCCAGCCGGACATGATGGTGTATGCGGCAACATCCTTGATTGTCTATGTGGCAGGCATGGGAAATGCATTAGCGAATGACGGATTGTCCAGCAAAATAAATGCATACGATGAAAGTCACTCACCGAATGG
This sequence comes from Discostella pseudostelligera, assembly GCA_036940085.1. Classification (NCBI taxonomy): domain Eukaryota; phylum Bacillariophyta; class Thalassiosirophyceae; order Thalassiosirales; family Thalassiosiraceae; genus Discostella; species Discostella pseudostelligera. Next base: position 23,710 of record JALLBK010000272.1, on the reverse strand, counting down.
ACATTCATATCGAGCATTATTCGTCTTCTCTGCTGACGTCACCTTCTTTTTGCCACTCATTGGAGTGCCCACCAGTCTCCCTGCAGTAGTTGATCTTGGAGCACTTGGCGATCGAACAGGATTATTTGCGGAAGAAGATCGATAATCCGATTTGTTCGAACGACGAGAATTGTCCGATCGGGTCGAATGACGAGAGGATACAGATCGATTGTCCGATTTGGTGGAACGACGAGAACCCACGGATCGATTGTCGGAGGAATTGTGACTTTCTTGGATATATCGGTCTTCGACGCATTTGGGACAAGCTTCCAGTAGTACCTTTGTAGGGAAAACATGGAGAATTCCAACGAGGATGCATCAGTACAGTGCACAACGTTTGCTTCCCGCAATGCAAAAAAGTGGGCAAAAACAAAACCACTAGCTAAAGCACCATACCTTCCAACCTCCTGTCAGCTTCTTCTTCGCCAAACTAATATTCGGATGATAATGACATCGTCCCTTTGGATCAAATGGCGAATCAAACACCTTCTTTTGCATGTGATTCTTGCTGTTGCTGCTGCTGTTATTATTATCACGTGCTGTGGTGCTTCCCTCCCCCGTCCCCCCTCTCTTCGACGTGTTGTTATGATCTCGCTGCGAGGGAACTTGACCCCACACCGATTGTCGTGGCTTGCTGACCGATCGCGGTGGTATAGATGTTGGCAGGGCACTATCGCGTTCACGCGATTTGGATCGAGCACGAGATCGGGACCGAGATGCCGAGCGGGAGAGGGGATTATTACTATTGGAAGATAATGACGTCGATGGCGTTGTTGCGTTGCTGCTCAAACTTCCCCGCTTGCAGCTAGGATTGCTGCTTTGCAGACTCTTGTTGGCGTAGGAAGAGTCGGATGCCTGTGCGGCAGCAGCAAGGTTCTCCTGCTCTTGCTGTTGTCGCTTTATGCTGCATTTGGGACAGCGACGCATCAATTCCTTGTAGACTACCTTACCCCCATCCGTGAACATTTTTTGCGTTAGCTTGACGTCCGGGTGGCGGAGACAGCCGCCATTGCTGTCAAAATTGGCACCGGCAAATGCCGGAGTTGACATGACTCCCATGATTGCAATTAAATTAAATGGATCTTTGACAAAGGATATTTGAAGGGCTCATTATCAGAGAACTTTCATGTCGTAGTCGTACGGCACCCAAATTAATTGGATAGGTGGAAATGATGAATATTGGAAGTGATCAGAGTCAATCGAACTTTCACTCACATTTAAACCTAAAAAATGTCGTAGGGCACCCGCGTCAGCCAGTTAGTGTTGATGCGGGCTTGAGTGTGCTGACAGCTGAGTTCATTCACTGTTGATGACAAAGGTGCACTGCATGCTGCCGACTGCCGACTGCCGACATACAGGCGGCCCACCACCATCACCATCACCCGATCCTTCAAGCATCATCTCACTACCTAGACAAATTGGAATGGTACTGCTCGGCAAGCTGCAACCTGCTCCAACCCCCTGCCTCGTTTGCTGATGCGGAGTGAAAGGGGCTGTGGTACTCTGTGGTCATCAAAGGTCATCAACATTCTTGGTCATTTGTCATTTTGGGGGCTCAGGCAGGAGCTACGCACAAAGATGGCGGGAAAAGATCGTGGCGAACGTTTGGCGATTAATGACGAGGCGAAAATGGCGGGAAGAGAAGGGTGCCTAGCTTTCCCGCCAAATACGGTACCGTCAACTCTTCCGTCGCGTACGCGACGCGAGGTTCGAATGCTCATCAACCATGAATAAGATGCAGTTGGTGTTTATAGTACTACTCTCGTTATTAACAGCATTCTGCCATGCACAACGATCAGATCCAAGTCAATTCAACGGTGGATCGATCTTGGCCATGGCCGGTCGGAACTCCGTAGCAATTGCGATCGATGCGCGTTTCGGATTGGGCATGCAGACCATATCCACCGGTAACAGCATGACCGCTGGTGGTCATAGTACCAATGATGATGATGGTGACGCCGCTAAGAATAATAATCGATTGGCAGATGGAGAAGTAGTAGGAGGAGGCAATCCTCGAATATTGCAACTACCCAATTCCAACACATTAATGGCTTGGACCGGCTTGTTCGGAGATGGCATGAGCTTTGCCGAGGAATTAAATTGGATGTTGGTCTATCGGAGGCTATTTTCGAAGCTCAGGAGCTCATCTGAACCGCGCCTGGTACAGTTCTACATACTATGAGGCTCAGATGAGCTCCTGAGCTTCAAAAATAGCCTCCGATAGACTTCAAAGAGCAGCTTCACAAGCGATGACATGTGGTGTTTCTAGCGATAATTACGTCCTATTGTACAGAGGCCTCCACGTCTACACCACTTCTATCCGAGAACAACAGAATCAAAGCCCCAGCATTTCTATTGATACTCCTCCTTGATCCGCTTTGCAATCNAAATACACACGGCTACACACCTTCCTCTACTTTTCGCACATGTGCGACGACAAGTATTTCTTCATCTGGCGGCGATTATTGTGGAGTGGCTTTTAGGCCCTGGGTCGAAAGGTACGCAAGGCTGGTTGTATGGGATTTCCCGGAACAACTATGAAGAACAGGAAGATGAGCCCACGAGCAATCACCATGTTAATCAGCCATTTGTTGTACCGACGACGGAATGCTCCGTATTATGTCGAGCCGGTGATTGTGGGGTTGGAGACTGTTCGTGTTCCTATTGTTTCAGATGAAGCAAATATTGAAAGTGGATGCGTGGCAGACGACGAAAATGATTCACCAAAAGAAATTCAATCAACAATTCAAGATTTCTCATCTCAACAATTACTTCCTTTCCAGAAACGACGAGCATTATCAATACGAAGGACGACGGCATACCGAACAATACAAAAACCCTTTCTCTGCGGTACCGACATGCTCGGGGCCAAATCATCATCACACACCTTCATATGTTCCGGCGTAGCATCGAAATCATTACATGGAACTGCGGAAGCACTTTGGCAGCCCGATTTAGACGGCGAGGAATTGGTCGAGGTGTGTGGAAAAGCATTCGTTAGCGCGTTAGAACGAGATATATTGAGTGGGTATGGTGCGGTGGTGTACTTGATTCAAGGTACGAAAGGGGAAGATGGGGAAGGGGAGGAGAAGGATGATGAAGTGCAGATAATAGAATATGTGTTGGCTTGTCGAAATGATTGACGGATATTTTCGGAGGAGTATCATCTTATTTGATATGCGCAAATCTTTTCCACTCAACTCGATACCGAACGTGACAGAATATTGATTGCTCACCTACATATTATTTAATTGCCCCTTCAGCAAGCAGCAAGTGCGAGATATTTGATGTAATTAAAGAGGAGGGTGCATATCACTGGGTTCATTGCGTTATCTTACATCAATCTGTAGGTTGTACGATATCTCCACACATCCGTCCATACCCACACCCACCCATTTGAAATCTCCCATTATTTCTCCCCACAACTAAGATTTGACTCGTCCAACTTGCTGCAACAAAACAAACTCATACCAAAGCCGACACCTTCTCTTTCAACGTGGCAATATCCGCCCCCGAGAACTCATCAACCTTCTCCCCATTCTTGTAAAATTGAAAGGTAGGCATGGCGCGAATACCACACTTCTGTGCCAATTTGTCCATGGCATCGACATCCACCTTAACGAAAATGGCATTGGAGGCATATTCAGCGGACATGGATTCGAAGTGTGGGGCGATCATTCGGCAGGGACCGCACCTATTTTGGTTTCGAGCGGGGTAGTGCGCAATGTGATGAGGGTTACGGCCATTACCATTAATACGTGGGTAAAAACAACAAATTACGATGGAGGAGAATGTCACGGTTGTAACAATATCAAAGCACCAAACACTATTTGCACTATTTCTCCCTCAACACCACTCTGATGGTCGTGTATGGAGCAAAGACACCCGCGCCTGCGATGGCAACTCACCAAGACGCCGTGAAATCCACAACAACCAACTTCTCCTTGGATTGCTCCATCAATTCCATCCATTCACCATCCGATTCGACGTATTTCACCATGCTTGTTCCTTTTGATGACGATGATCTGTTGCCCATAGAATAGATTCAGATGGTATTGAGTATTGATTTGGTTCTACGCGCGGTGACGTGGTGCACTGCACGCCAATATCTTTTTTAATTTCAAATTTCAAATTTCAAATTTTAATTTTAAAATTTATTAAGTATCTTTAATATTACTTTTGACTGTTAAGTATCTTTATTCGAATCTTTTTGGCGGGAAAACCCAACGCAGAGATTCCCCGCCAAATTTTTTTTCGAGTGCCGCTGATCCGACTTCCCGCCAAATCTTTCACCACACTATTTTCTATTTTGGCGGGAAACAGCTTGCGGCACCGCAGCCGCAGAGAAAATAATAAAGGGCCGACCATGACCACCGAACATTCACTAAGCAAGATACTGCGGCAATGAGTAAACCAGCTCCCATTACTAACGCCACCAACCCTACCCGACATGACTTGGAAATCAATGCGTTACTAAATCGTCTCCATTCTGGATGCCGCTTCATCAACTTCGACGAGCTCTCATCGGGGGGTGGCGGTGGTAGTGATAGAAGCAGCAGCGGCGACTGTAGCACCAAACACAAAATTGATGGCGTCAGTGGTAGTAGGAGCAGTAGTGACAAGAACGCATACAATCTTCTACGCAATGCATCCTCTCCAGATGAGATACATGCCGAGCTTGGAAGGGGATTGGCGCATTCCTACATTGAATCACTCGTGCATTCCATTACTTCGACATCTTCAGCGTCTTTGTCGAATGACAATGATGGACATGTTGTAGTGGACCCAGCCGCGGTCAAGAGAGGGGAGCGCATCCTTCGCTCTCTTTGTTGTGGAGAGGAAATATCATCCACCAACAGAGATGGTGGAAGTGGGAGACAGGGAAGCCAATCATCATCCACTCGAATGAATTATGCATCCACTGCCCATGCTTACTTTCACAGTTTACATTCCTACTGTTCTAACGACAACAGTGGCAAAGATAGAATGGAAAAATCAAATACTATTGCAATCACTAAAGTTTTACGAAAACAATGGCAGAAGTGGTGTGTTCAATGTGAGGAGTTGGTTTTGCAGACGCACGACTTTGGCGATGGAGGTGGTGTTCATGTATTGAATGCATGTTTGAAGTCCTACACTTACATGTGTTATTTGCATCACGACCCTTCGGATGATAACATCTACGACGAAAATGGGATTGCCAGGGTGTATGGTACGTTAATGCATCACTCGTCACGAAAATATTTGATTAGGACTTGTGTTGGGCGTGCGTTTCATATCATGAAGCAAATGAATGATAACGCGGGGGTGACATCGGGGTATAGCCTTGTCGAGATGGTATCACCACTGTTCTCCTCTTGTGTTTTGGCAGCTCGAAAATCGAAAGAGCGTTTCGAACATCATCATGCAGAACGACGCATACTACTGCAAGAGATATTGAAGGGTTGTTCTATCAATCTACTTTATAATAGAAGCGTCACGACGCTCTCCCAAATTGCGAGTATTGTTCGGTACCTTTCAACATCGTTGACTTGCTACCTCACACAAAGTGTTCATGCTACATTATCTAAAGAATGTTCGCACTTGGTTGATATCTTTGAGCTAAGTTACGATTGGCTACGTGGGATCTGTGACACAATTCAAGGTATTTTGGCAGTTGCGAAAGACGACACTGGACTTATGACTTACATTCATGCAATATCCGAGTCGATGGAACAAATCGTCACAGTTCTTCTTCCACAATTCACCACCACAATGGAATTCGCTGATACTTCGATAATGTTGGATATCACACCGATATACTCCACAATCCATAATTGCATCAATTTTCTCCCTCAAAACAATCTTCTTCCAATCGCAAATGCGACAGTAGCGTTGAGACTCGGTGCACTGATACTGACTTTGCAAGAGGACGCCGAAGTGTCGCTCATGATTGATATGCTTTTGTCAATTATGAAATGTTTGGAAAATTCGGATGATATCAGTAGTAACGAATTATTTATTGGTGGAGTGTCAACTGCTCTTGGGTGTATCTGTCGATGTCGACCAGCCTGTTTCGACAGTGCCACTCGGCTGGGCACAATGGGAGAATCGTTACTTCACCGCGCTAGTTGTCGAACGAAGAGTGGCAAGGAGCGTACAGATGAAACTTTTGGGCTGCACTTGATGAACATTTTGCGCTACTCATTGGACGAGGGCCAAGATTTATTGAAGATGTTAGACATCGTCACTGCTTCCATCTCGGAGTTAGGTCCGCCCACCGTATCGTTCATCAGTAGTTGGCAACGCCGCCCGCTGACGTTGCCAGATCAATGCGCTGGTCTATTAATTGGTTTATCCTTATTGCATGTGTCGATCAAATCTCCTGGAGCCTCGACGGTTGAATCAGTTCATGCATTTACGTTCCTCCGATTGATCCTGCAATCATATCCACGTTTGGCGTCTCGTGTGGTTCCCTCTGTCATCTATGCCGTTCGGGCATGTCTTGCCAGCCGATCTTCAGCACCGATGACTGAAACATTGCTTGACTCATTAGAATTCCTCTCGACGAAATGCATTGTTTCAGACGCACATGGGGCTCATCTTGCTTGGACGTTTCTGTCATCCTTGGTGACGGAGGAGATACCTCCAGCTGTTCGCTCCACTATAATTCGCCTGTTGCCTGTCATGTGTTCGAGTAACAAGCGTCTGTTCCGACGAGTAATAGATGTCGTTGGGAAATCTATGCTATCTCAGTAAGTCTTACCCCATTCTTCTGTTTTGCTTCGCTTTACTTAGTGTCTCATATTGTACCCTCACCGCGCCCATTGAACAAACCTTCGTATCCTATTTAACGATAGAGATCCTATTATGCGAGTGGCTGCCACAGCGGCACTCTCTGAGATGGCCAATCTGGACATGATAAGAGACGTAGAGAAAGTTGTAGGCTTGATTCAAAGTCGTCTAATAGATGAGGAGCCTGCTGTTCTTTACTATGCTCTCGAAGTATTACGGCACTTGGTTGTAAACGAAGAGTTGGAGTTTGATTTGGTCGTTCTTGTGCTTGAAAAACGACTTTCAATTGATATATCCAATGTCAATACAATTTTGAGCATAGATATGTTGGCTTTGGAGGAACTGATGTCACTGATGGGACAAGGGGGTTTGGATGAGTACGAGGACAATGACAGCGACGACAACGACAAAACTAGTGGTCGAGGTGAAATTGGGTCAACTGTGTCGCAGCAAACAATCAGGGCCGTGACTTTGCTTGTCGAACTTGCACTTCTTCCTCAGTTGTCAATCAAGAATGGCATTGGGCAAGATAACGAAGTAGAGTTTCTAGCCAAGCTTCGGGTTCAGAGAGCGATTTATTGCAGCTTGGCTGGTTATTCCGCAGACATTCTCGGCCTTGATTCGGAAAGCATTCGTTCTTGGGATGGTGTGTCCCCATTGGCCGAGCAGTCAATCGATATGAGCTCCGAATTGATGCGGTTTTTGAATCTCAAAGACATTGCTTTGAATGGGTTGGACTGTGCTTCAACGTTGTTCGTCCAGCAAAAAGTTATCGACGGTGACGATGAAGTTGTACAAGATTTGCTTGACAGCGCAGCAACAATAGGCAAAACTCTACTGCAATTTGAAGAGGATGTGCATGGATCGTCTCTCTTTCGAAGTGGGCAGTCCTCAGGCCGAGGTTCTGATCAGATGTCTTCACATGGCAAGGCTGAAAAATCTCGAGTGCCAAAGTCTGTTCTATCATCCTTGCCGTCGGCATCTTCTATTCAAGAGAACTTTCAGTCGGACCCTAGATCTGCCACCGCTGTTGCCATGCTTTATTCAATCAGCTTTTCGGACGATTTTTCCAGTGCCTCAGTGGAAATTGAAGACATCTTATTGAAGATTTCGGAATGTCTGGGTGACGTTCTCAGTGAACAGTTTGAGCCCTTGTTCCACACAATGCAAATTTGTTCTCTGATTCATAGCATGAGCGAAATTTGGAAGTACATCCAGTGCGCCGGCGATAGCGTGAAAGACGAGTTGCTGAGTCTAGTTCTAGTACAGTTGGATGAGTGGTCAGAAATTTATGGTGACACTGCCTACGTTGCTCAGGCGGCCTTTTTCTTGGCCGTAGACGACTCGGCGCATCAACACTGTCCTGGCCTGGTTAGAGTTCAACAGGCAATAGTTGACGGCAATGACAATTACCTCTTCCAGTCAGAGGACATAAAGGTACTATGTCTTGGGATAGTTGCGGCAAAATTATGCCGCGATTTAGATTCACGTGTCGCTGAGATAATCAATTCGATCGAGCGCTCGTTGATGCATAGCCGACAGAACTGCTTCGGCGGACTATTTGGATTGAGCATGATCATGGCAAATCTATCTGGAAACGGAAATGTTACCGACTCGTCTGCAGCATGGCGACGACAACACGCTCAACGTGTCCTGTGCATCCTCTTGGTAACTCTCAATACCTGCCTCGCACAAGAGTGTGAAGTTGTGATCAATTTAAGATCCTCTATCGAGTCTGGCAATTCAGCGAGTGACCTCATTCAGCCATGCTCTGATTTGGAGAGTTTGAGCATCCAAGACGGTTTTGCTCTTAAGTTGAGATCAGTTATTCTCGCCATTGGTAGCTCCTTTCCTGCGCTGCGTTCCATTTCAAGCGATCTACTGAATTGCGTTCTAATCCTTGTCGATAAATTACCCTGGGGATCAGGAAAGGGTTTCGTGTTACACGCAGCTTACAAGAATGCCATTGAGTCCAAAGTGTTGACGAATGAAGAATTATCTCAAGCAATATCATCTGCTTCCGATTTTGTTAAAGGCAAATGCATTGGTATTGGTGATGCCCTACTTTCTCTAGCTTCGCTGTGTCGAATTTCTCCAGACAAGGCCCAAAATGAATTGGAAGTTGTTGCCGGTAAATGTCAAGAAATACTCCTTGACAATTGTGCACAGACGTTTGGAGATGATAAATTTTTGGCAATACTTGCAGGATGTGCTGCAGTAGGAGAATTGCCTGGACTTGCTTTGTACACGCCTGCAATTCGCAACTCGGTAAGGAAGAATTTTGTGCTTTCCTTCGTTAAGATACTTGTGGACATGGCATCAAACGATGACTTAGATCGGAAGTATAGAGATGCATCGACGATAGGGCTTGGTATGTTATGTGCCATGAGTAGCCGTGGCCATCATGCGCGGGGTTCAGATTCAGAACAAAAGCTGCACAGTGTTCAGACGAAAGAAGGCAGTATGATGCACGCTATCCTCCAAGAAGTCGAACGGACGTACTCATCTCTTTGCAGATCACCTAAGAATGATCATGCAAATCGACCAGCATGCGTTAAAAAGCTCTGCGCTCTATTTTCGACACTTGAGCCTATTGCCTTGCCTGGAAGCTTTGTTAGCGTCATTGAGTTGACGTTGAACGTTCCCATGAGCAGTGAGGAGGAATTGAAAGCTTCATCTATGAAACTTCTTGTATCGCAACTCGAAAACCGCCGCCGTATTGGATTTGATGGTCGCGGATTTGTCGACCTTGCAACACGCCTTGCTAAAATGGCCCCAGACGACCTCCACGCACTTGTTGGCACCACAACTCCTATGATGATGACGTCTTTGCCGAACCTTGTTTACCAATTACCAACAAGCATTTCAGAAGAAGTTATGACGAGTTTATGGACTATCTGCCGGTATGAATTAATGGAATCCATTCGGTCGTCAAGCGCGACGGAATTTTTGCTTGGAATACAAAGTATTTTGGTCTCAATGAATGGCAACAAAGATACGAAACATGCGTCTAGAAAAACACTGTCGCCGGCATTGCTTCGAACCATTCGAAAATTCATCATTGTTGAGGTCTTTCCTGATCTGTGTACTGATGCGGTGCAAATAACGATGAGTGAAAGTGTATGGTCCGCCTTCTTCAGTGTCTGCAACAAACTCCAGATGCCATTGCAGATATTGAGAGCTTGATTGACAACATCAGCCATGCCAACGTTTTTGGTATGTCTTCCTTATCAGTGGTATCTCCCAAGTCCGCGCGAAGAGTCGAATCTTGGATTTCTCTTCAGAACGTTGAGGAGAGCACAAATAATCAGCGCCTACTTCTATTGTCCATCGTTAACATTGCAATACAATCGCGAAATGAAATGGATGTTAAGGAATCAATACTCTCCCAATTCGAGGTTATGCTAGTGAAGGGAATCGATACGATGAGCATATACATTGTGGCCGCTAGAGTTGCATTCTGGTGGGATAATCGAGCGATGCATCAACTTCAGTTTGTGGATATGCCAATTCAGAGAGTATTGAATATGTCATCATTTTACGTGAATGGGAATCTAGCCGTTAGTGCAAAAACTCTCACACCGAAGATGCTATCGATACTATTCGATGCATTCATTGCTGATCTACCGTCAAAGTTAGCTGTGCTCTGTCAACTATGGAAGATTCCGGATGATGTATGCAACCGAGCTTCAAGAATATTAAATGCCACAGATCCGAAAGAATCCAGTGGAAACAAAGCAATTAATCACACAGCTCGTGCAATCTCTTGTATGAAAGATATTGTGCAGTTACTTTCAGGGGGCGAGGTTCTTCACAATAAATAATAAGTAGCAAGTACCTGCTCCAAACTTGCCAGCAGTCGAGCGAACAAATCCAGCAACTAGGACTATTATCGAAGCGCAGCATGAGTGATCTGGTGATTGCTTCAAGGTCAAACTATTCTCACTCTATCAACCTGTCGAGAGCTTCTTTGTCAATATAAAATAAGATAATGAAGGAGATGCTTGTTCAGTCATTACCTCCAATTGTTGTTCACTCTTCATCCCTTTCGTCTCTCGCAGTAGCTCGCAGTGGTCAGTATTGATAGCAGTTCCACGAGGCAGTGGTTTTTGGCGGGGAGTAATTATTTGGCGGGAAGGATATTTGGCGAATAATGGATATTTGGCGAACAAGCGACAGACAGACTGAGAAACTCGCCACATCGGATTTCGTCATCGACCACCACGTGAAAAAAGCTGCAACTTCGCCTACGCTCATGGCAGATTTTTGGCTTGAATTTTGCCAGTATCGTAGTACCATTGTACAGCGAGGAGAGACTGGACCATGTTGGCATCCACATTACGAAGGTGAGGCTCATCTCTATCCCCTCTCATGGTAGTGACTATCGATTATCATGGCGGTTAGGCGGCTGCGGCAGCGGCGTGGTCGTCGACGCAATGGCCGATGGATGGATCTTTTACCGATGCCTACTACGTCGTGCTCGACCACGACGGTGAATCTCTCTCTAGCCTCTCGCCCATGAACCATGAACTTCACCGCCCATAAGTATATCTGCTTTCCCTGTCTAACATTCTTTTATTAATCTTTGTCTCTTTTTGATTTCGCTCTTGGTCTGCATTATTATTATTATTATTATTGCTGGTAATACAGGGCCGCAGTGTCGGCATGTCGCAGCCGCGTCGTCGGCGCCGCCACCTCGTCGTCCCAACGACCCACCGCCATCCGCACCATGGCCAACCTCCCCTTTGGCCTTGACAAAATCCTCGGTGAACCTGACAATCTCATCCCCACCGACCGAGATCGTAAAACCAAGCCAGGATACATTCCCGAATTTGCCCCCGATGATCTCAAAAAAGAGATGGAGGCTCTAGGCATTGACGGTATTGAAGAACTTGATGAACTCGAAGAGAAGAATATGGAGGGGTACAACAACTTGGGCTTAGTCCCACCCGAAGGCGCAGGAACGTTCGCATCACCCATTTTGATTCCATCTCGAATGGACAATCGCGTTGTCGGGTATAGTGATCCTACCACACATGCCATGTTTTGGTTTACCATTCACAATGATGACAATACTTACTACATTAAGGATTTGGGATTATTTTTCAAAATGTTGCACATTCCGGATGAGGATGCTGCTCATGCACACCATTGAATCGATTGATTGATTGATAGAGGGGGAAGAAGATTTGATGATTTGTTGCTGGCGTACGGGGGGGGGATGATGACAGTGTTTGTTAGCGTGAGGCTGAAACGGGGAGGTTGGCTCCTTTCCAGTTTCGTCGCGAGAATTCGTAAACTGTACCAGATATAACAGTTAATCGAAGATATTGTTCGTTATGTTGGTTGTCTATGCGCCTCGACCATTTCATGGATGAATACCTAGCGGATCGATATTTTTGGGGAGAGGAGCCAGGAAAAGCATTATGTGTTTGACTTTACTTTGAGGGAAGCAAAAGATAAACCGGGGGTGATAATGGAAAGAGCGTAAGGCTGTGGACGAGACTCTCTCATACCACGGCAAATTGCCACGGAGCTATTCATTGTTATGCACATGATAGGCGAACTTTAAGAGGTCTATAAGCCGCATAATCAACTAGGGGAAATTCCGTATTCCGTAGGGGTTATGGTAATGGTTATAAATGGGTCTTTATCGATTCGTCACTGAGGCCAAAAGGTGGAGGCACTCGATCCGTATGTCGCCAGATTCGAGCAATCCATTTGCTATCCACCGCTGGGCAACCTTCATGCTCTGTGCGCTCGTCAAACATCCCATACTTATCCGCCGGAAAGAAAAGTAGTGCATCGCCCTTTCGTGGTATGATTTCGAGATTCCGCTCACCCTTCACTTGCTGCTCGTAGTCTGCGGCAGGCAACTTTGGAAACCGTGTGGTGCCGCCATTTGCAACATCATTCAAGTAAACGAGGAGCGTTGATAAGGTCTGCCCTCCCCGATTTGCATCTTCCACATTGGCACTTCTATTTGCATCGTAGTGTGGTGCTAGAGCTTGATCTTCCTCGTAGTGAATGACAGTCGGAGCCTCGAAATAGGATGCAGCAGGCATACCATCATCATTTGATGACGAAGATTTATTGCCAAACAAATCGGAAGCGCGCACAACAAAATTCCTCGCGCCAAATTGAGATAGGTCATCCAACGTTGTCGAAGTACTTGTTCTCAATTCCTGTAAACTGTCCGCCCTGAATTTCAGAAAGGCTGCAATCCCAACTAGCGCAACGACGAATAGACATGCATAATTTCGTAACGCATGAAGTACCAGTGTCGGTACCGATGCCTCGACATCTCCCTGAGCTTCATACCATGCACCCAATATAGCGAACCATGACACAGGTCCCGATGCAGCAAGGCCTAATAAATCTTTGATATCATCTGTCCAACCTGCATAGGCTACCGGAGAGCGTGATGTTCCCTTTTCCATTGCCTTGTGGATTAAGTCATCACAGGAGGCATCATCGAGAAAGTTCTCGATGACATACACGTCGGGGTTAGAATGAACCCGCTTCAAGCCTGGATAATTCTCATTAATTGGTATTCTGTTTCTGACCATAGATGTTGATGTAGTTTCCATCGTTGATGCAAACAACAACGACCGTGATGCCGCCGCCGAGGGTGAAGGAGCAGGAGGCATCCGATGATGTCGGAGGATGACATCAAGGACGGGTCGCGGTGACGCAAATGCTTCAGTCAGAGCGCGAAGATTGGAGATGAAAAGGATGAATGATATATAAATATTGATGATGATGATGGGACATTTGCGTCGACGGATCAAATGGCGGCCATCTTTGACAGACGAGCACTCGTAGTGGGCCGACGCCGCCGCTGCCGTCATCGTCGCCATCTTCATTATTTCATGGTCATGGTCACCTCGAACGAACCTCGAACCTCGAGCGATAGATGTGGTGCGGCGGCAGGGCAGGCAAGCCACGTGGAATATTAGGTTCTGCGCAATATTTGACTGATTGCCACGTGGATTACAGATCCGGCCGCACTTTGTCCAACCCTTTTGCCACGTGGAGGAATTAGTTCGGGACACTGAGACTCACCACTTCAAGGTCAAGAGAGATCTTCGGAGAAGACATCGTCTGTCTGACGTCAGGATATGTTGGGGCAAGGAAGACAATCGGATTCGACTCAATGACACGAGGATCTAGAAACGAGGAGACAGAGAGTTGGTCTGCCATCAATACTTTAGCGCATCCAAACAAGCATTGCATTAATCCGAGCCCATGACATTGGCTGAACCTACACTATTTCATTAAGGTAGCAACATATAGTATGCAAGGTTAGTGACGTTCTCTCCTCAAAGCTAGTCTCTAAAAATCATCCCAACCATCATCCAATATATCTGTTCCCGATATCTTCTGAACAACTGGCTTTGCTTGTTTCTTAATCTTCATCCCAGTCGCCTGTATCTGCGGTGCTGCTTTGGATGTTAGTGACAGTCCCGTCCTGTGAGATGAAGCAGGCAACCTACTTGCTCCAATCGATCGACTACTCGCCGCGGGTGTAGGTGAAGATCCAAATGAAGCAAAGAAATCACTATCGTCATCCAAGTTCTTGCCAGGGCTACCTAAATCATCATCGTCGTCCCACCCACCACCGCCTTTACCTTTAGTAGGGGAGGAGCTGATTCCGATGTCGTCGTCATCATCCGACCACCCTCCACTAGTACCATGTGCATGGCTATAACTGCTGGAGGCACCTCCGATTTGTGCATCGCTTAGTGACAAGGATGAAAATTTCGGCGCGGTGGGGCCTGGCTTTGGCGATGATGCAGTTGACGACGGCATCGACAGCCCATTCTCTCTTACACTGAGCGTTTTGCCAGCAACAGTAGGACGAGGGGTTGTCTCTACCGGTTGAGATGTAGTTGTCATCCAAGTGGATAGTCCAGAGAGGTAACCACTACTAGACGGAGCTGGAATACCTCCACCGCCACCAGTAGCTCCATCCTCTCCCAGTGCACTCATCCCACACGTTGCCGCAGATATTCTCTCGGCTTCATCCTTCGCCATCTTCTGACTTTCCGCTCGCAATCCCACTAGAATAATCTCAACCACATTAAATGCCTCCTTCCGTACATCGTTCGCCGCATCCAAAGTGTGTGGTGCTACCGCAGGCAATACCTTATCAGCCATATCCTTCTGAGTAAAGTACTCCTGACAGGTAATTATCGCACGCAATGCCGACAGTCGACAGGGCGTGAACGGATCCTTCATCGAACGCATAAACGCCGGCAATATTAATTTCTGACGTGACATCTCCGTTAAATTCGGTGCAATCTTTCCAATAAAAATAACCGTATTCGTTCGTATACTGGCCTCCGGATCCGATTGCAGCCGTATCAAATACCGTACAAGCTTTTCGGTATTGGCATGATTTAGTTTTGGTACCAGTACAATAGTTGACTTTAATGTCAATTCACGTAGGGGGGCACTGGAATCAGTAAACCCCGAACACATTGGTTCAAATACCGATGAATTGATAGCTGCTTTATCCAAATGTCCCTCCAGTAGCGAAATCTTCTGCAATACCACACCACGTACACCACGATCATTAATCCCAAACAATAATGGGACAAGTGGTGTTATATGCCGTTGGAACAATTCGGGAGTTTTCGCCAAATAACTCTCGGCAATTTGAAAGAGCAGTGGTACAATTGCCAACACTTCACGACGATTGACATCTTGTGTCATGGCCGCTTCATTTCCCCCCGAGGCATGAAGTCCCATAACCAACAATGGGAGTATTTTGTATATGGCGACATTTTGATTCAATATCCCTCGATTTAATACATCCGGTAAACTTTGTAGGAACATAATTTTTTCTTCCACTGGTTTGGACATGACCTCATCAAGGAAGATTTCTGCCTTGACATGTGGGTTGTCAAATACTGGACATTTTAGGAGCGGTGCCAATCTTGGACGGAGTTTGGGTGCTTCATTCTTCATTCGTGATATGGCCTTTTTCAATGGTGTGGGTACTTGACCGGATGTGCCGGCATTGGGATGAGAATAGACGTATTCAATCAGCACTGCTAGTGAATAGCAATCCATGGCATGAACAGGTGCCGATTGTTGCAATACGTCATATCGTTGACCAAGACGTTCGGGTGAGCGGTAATTATTGGGGCAGATGTGTCCTTCATAGTTACGAAAATGTGGTGTCGGCCCGCCTCCACCATCTTCGATGCCAATGGGTGTAATTAAGTCCAATCCACCCAATTTGAAGTCACCAGCAGGTGTCACAAAGACGGCATCGGGACATATCATCCCATGGGCCAATTTGGCCTGGGAGTGTAGAAAGTCTAATGCCTCGACGAGATTGTATATTCCCCAACTGACTGCGGCAGCATTGGATGCAGGAGAAGTGTGTGGATTGAGATTATCAAGCCATTCGTCTAGTGGGATGACAGCCTCGGTAACAATAATTAATGTCCCGGTAGTGGCACATTTGTCAAGTGCATCTAATCCGTACGGGGCAGGTTTGGACTCATCGGGATAATCTGTATCCAAGGTGGCATGTGCTCGTAATATTCGTGGATGGATGAGCCGCTTGATTCGATGGAAATGATGCAATGCCGGAATTAGTTGGGTTAAGTTACTAGTGTCAGTGTAACGTGCATCGGCAATGCTGCCTACGCCGCGGTGGCGCTGTAGTGGCGTCTTGGCCAGCTCGACCTTGCTGGCTTGGAAGGCGGTGACTTCTTGTCCAACGCCGCCGGTATCGCCGGATGATTTGCGAGTGGCGACGTGAATTGCCCAGCCGTGTGAGCCTTGGCGTGAGGAGGGAGAGGTGGGCTCCGCTTTGATGTTGAATGGGAGGGAGGATGAGGCGGAGCCTCCCCAGAGGCTGCCCAGCCAGGACGTCATGGTTGGTGCTGCCTTTTGTCTGGAGAAATCGAAGGTCGACTACCATACTTCTTGGCGGGAGGAAGTATTAAGCGAGAAGGTGGCGAAAATTAGCAAAAATTGGCGGGAAGTTGATAAATCGGGAAGGTCGCCCCGCCCCCCGGATCTAATCGTCGTCTCGTTGTCGGCGCCGCACAAAACAGGCGGGACAATGGCCTGCATGGCCGGCGGTCAACCCAATTACATATCGATACCGCCCGTATCCATCTCAACGCCGCCAATGCTCTATCCTAATGTGCTAGTCATCGATTGGTAATAGCGATCTTTTTATTTGGGCATAATCATCAAATATATTCATATCGGCGCCGGTAGCAGATCACAGTCACAGCCCTACCAACAATTGTAACTCCGTCACTATCAAAAGAACTACAATGGAACCTACTAGTATTCACCGAAATATCAATAATTTGCCGCCTCCTCAGGCACAGCCACCACAACGGATCCAACTGAATGAGAATGGCGGTAATAGTACTAGCATGAGCGCCGACAACAACAACAACAACAACAACAACAACAACAACAACAAGTCAGCAGCAGATCCATCCTCTCATAATCTACCACACCAACCTCGACCAAATATTGACATCATACTCTCACTCAAAGATCCATTCTACCGATCTGTCATGACGAAATTTTATCAGTCGTTGGGGACAACAATAACAACGGGACCGAAAAGGCGTGTGGCTAAGATGGCGAATAAGGCATTGCTACTATTCAAGAATAGAATCACACATGGGGAAACATTAGATGAAAATAATGATGCAGCAGCAACAACTACAACGGCACCAGTGCGATTCTTCAAGCCCCTATCGGTATATGAAGTAAATGGGTCATTTGTGGAGGTCGATGAGAAGGCAGCCTTGAAAAGTAAGAGCGTGCTACTGTTGACCCCCCGTCTTCGCAACTTTCATTTGCATCAAAGCTCATCATATCAATCTGTGGAATCATTGTTTTTTTTCGTATCAGAAATTCATAATGACATGTATCGAAGGATGGATTCTGCTACCCTTTGGATGAAAACTACTCTTGAATCGAATAATGTTGATGTGAATGTGGACAATGACATAGCTGCAAATAGTAATGCGAATGACGGCAATGACTTCACTGCGAATAGAAATGAGAACGACGTCATTGACTTGACTGCGAATAGTAATGCGAATGACGGCAATGACTTTACAGCGAATAGTGATGATAACGACGGCAATGACTTTGAAAACAAGTCAGCAGCAGGTCCCTCCACACATCTACCACAACAACCTCGACCAAATGTTGACATCCTACTCTCGTACAAAAATCCATTCTTCCTATCTGTCATGACGAAGATTCTATCGTTGGAGACAACAGGAACAAAAATGCACCAGCTTGAGAAGATGGCGAAGGAGGCATTGCTACTTTTCAAAAATAGAAATATTACGCTTGGGGAAACTTTACACGAAGAAGACGATGCAACAACAACTACAGCAATAACACCAGTGCGGTTCTTCAAATCAGTGACGAGGTATAACTTAAATAACTGGGTGGAGGGACCCTTGGTGGAGGTCGATGAGACTGCTGCCTTGAGGAGTGAGTGTTACGTTTTTTGCAACGACCATATTTGCACCAAAACTCATCATCTCACTCTCTGGAATCATCATTTTTGTGTCAGGTATTTATCAAACTATCAATATTATTGCGTGTTGTTATGATGAGAATGACGACAATGACTTGACTGCGAATAGTGATGAAACCGACGGTAATAACTTCAACAGCAAGTCAGTAGCAGATCCCTCCACTCATCTACCGCATTACCCTCGACCAAATGTTGACATCATACTCTCGCTCCGTGATCCATTCTACCGATCTGTCATGACAAAATTTTATCAGTCGCGGGAGACAATAGCAACAAAAATGCACCGGCGTATGAAGGCGAAGGAGGTATTGCTACTATTCAAGAATAGAAATACTACGCGTGGGGAAACATTACTCGAAGAAGACGATGCAACAGCAACTATAGCAATAACACCAGTGCGATTCTTCAAGACAACGTGGAGATATAAGAGAAGTGAAACCTTGGTGGAGGTCAATGAGACTGCTGCCTTGAGGGGTGAGTACATCATACGTTTTTTTTGCATTGACCATGTTTGCACCAAGCTCATCATGTTGCTTTCTGGAATCATCGTTTTGTGTCAGAAATTTATCAATGTTTCAATGTTTATTTTTATGGGCATAGTGATGAGAACGACGACAACGTCTTGAATAAAGCGAATAGTGATGAGAATGACGACTATGACCTCAATAATGCGAAGAATCCAGCATCAACACTTCCTCAAGATCCAGCACAAGGAAGAACGCAACCTACCACATCATCGTCTTCCGAGAATGTGAAAAAGAGAAAACGTCAAACAGATAATGACGATGATAACAATGCATCGAAACCACCAAAACCTTTCCTGATCGATTCAGATCCGGGTTATGAGGCAGAATTACTAAAATTACACCTTGCCGAGAGGATTACAGACAAAGGGATTAGTGATGAGAATGACGACTATGACTTCAATAATGCGAAGAATCCAGCATCATCACTTCCCCAAGATCCAGCACAAGGAAGAACGCAACCTACCACATCATCGTCTTCCGAGAATGTGAAACCACCAAAACCTTTCCTGATCGATTCAGATCCGGGTTATGAGGCAGAATTAATGACTTTACACCCTACCGAGAGGAATACCGATAGCATCTCTGGATCATCCAAACACGATGATATTTGGCAATGCGAAGAAGTCGTCAATTTCGTTCGGGACGCTACGCTACTTGGACGAAGGTTCCCTGAACTACGACAATTCACCATGCATGAGCTGCAACTCGGTCACCTAATAAAACAGATACAGGCACTATCGATAGGTGATAAATTCAGGAACCGTGTTGGGGCACCAAATTCGAACGACATTTCGACGGAGGGGATTTCAGCATCATCGACAGAGACGGACACGGCGAAAGACATTTGGACGGAGGAGGATTCAGCATCATCAATGATGGACATGGCGAAATGCACATCTGTATCGACAATGCCAAAGGTTGTTGTCTGCCTTGATGAATACATTATCGATACAGAATTGCATCCATCGGTACTCCAAACCTCCAAAGATCGAATATGGAATGTAGATACTCTTCCCGACTACTTCGACCCGTCCATTAGGCCGTCGGTTCCGACAAACAGTAGGCAGATATACATTCCTAGAAATACAGTGTTTGCTCGATGGCTGAATAAAGACGATCCCGGAAGCTACGGAGCTGTGAGTATAATAGTCATTCGCTATCACCCCTTTTCATGTCTGAGGATGTTCCATTCTGCTCTAACATTTCATCGTCGTTCTGATATTACCGAGAAACAGTGGTACCCTGGAAGAATCATCGCATCCAAACTCTCTCCAAACCAAGACAAATTCACTGATAGTCCACGTCTCATTCACGATGTGAGGTTCGACGATGGCACAAGAAGCTTCAATCTCGACACGGAAGATATCATGGTGCTTGAACAATATCAAGCATGGCTAAAAGATCTAGAGCTGTATTATTCCTTACCCAATCAGTCGCCCATGAGCCGTCTAACGAAGCATACGCGGGTGTACGCGAAATGGATTGACCCCACTGATCCGGAATTACACGGATCGTGGATGGCAGGAAAGGTTCTTAATTCCAAACTTCGGCAGGATGAACATGGGCGGCAAGTGAGTTACCATATTTTGTTTGACAACGGTGATCAGGATAACGAAATTTTGGACGTCGACGTCGTACCGGAAGAATTGTATAAATTATTGCTCGAAGAGAAGACGAACCGAGGAAGGACGATGCAGTCGGGCTTGAATGGAATTGACCTCATTGTGAAGGCATCGAAGTTCTCCTCACCGTTAAAGCCGGGTCGGAATTCAAGATATAAAACCTGCACTGGAGGATCTCCCGAGGAATTAGATGATGATTCAGACGAAGAAGATGCTTTTATGGATGCATTTCGTTGTTCGGAGGTATGTGCATCCGATCGCCACGGTATCCGTATGTCCTTCCAATATGGAATGTATTTTGAACATGTTCCTGGACGAGGATGGTATTGCGGGTCCTCCCGGAGTATGGTATTGCATGCACGCTGATCTTGGTTCTTCGGCATCTCCATTAGGCATGGCAAATTCGAAGACAGAGGAAGCAAGCCCAAGCAATTGTTATCGTCGGATCAAAAAGCTTACAAACACGACTCTTTCATATCAATCTATGAGAGACTAGTCACGGTATCCGTATGTCCTTCCAATATGGAATGTATTTGTCGAGGAGGAATTGATTGTCGTCGGACATGATGGGGGGCTGGGAAGAGTGGAGAGTAATGGGAGGGTAGTATTTGATTGACTGAAAGAAGACCAAAGCCACCAACCGTCGTACCGATGCGCGCTCCCTTTACATCCACATTCTCAGCAATCATGGAGTAAGTAGGTACTTTTTTAAAATTTCCGCATTGTTTTTCAAAATCGATGCCATTGAATTTCAATAGGAAACAACAATGAGGATTCTCTCAATTGCATTCATTTCATCCATCGCGACAGCCATTGGCTTTGATGCCAAGTTCTTCGACGTTGGTGGAGCGGAGAAGGTAGAGCATGTCGTCGTCGTCAGTACCAAGTGCTTTGATGTCGATGGATTTGGCGAGATGGAAGGAAGTTCAGACTGGTCACAGGGACACCATGGAGTTTGGGGAGTAGGAGGTGTAGCTGAAGAAGGAGAGGAGGTATGATCTATTTTGCTCTCGAGGGGGGAATCTCTTGCAATTTTTTTCGTTTGCATTGAATTGAGAGTAATTCTCACCGTTGTTTGTCATCAATTGTCATCTTTGTTGTTGGCACACAGGGACACCATGGAGTTTGGGGAGTAGGAAGTGTAGCTGAAGAAGGAGAGGAGGTATGATCTATTTTGCTCTCGAGGGGGGAATCTTGACTTGAAAGAGTTTGTTCGTTTGACACCGTATTATTTAGGATATTGCCACTATTGTCATGCACATGATGAGGAACACACACCTCATCAATTGTTACGTCGCAATAGGAAGGTGTTTATGCAGAAACGTTTACCAACATCTGTTCTTGTGCTGTTGAGGAAATTCCGTCGATTGTCACTTTCAGATCTCATGTATATGCCAGAAAAGTGGGAGCAACTCCTGCGCAAAAATATGAGGCAATTACAGTACAATACGAAGCTTAAGCGACATGTTTTAGAGAGTCGGCTACCAGCATCAGTTGTTATGAATCTGAGGAAATGCTGTCGATTGTCATTGTCTGACCTAGTATCCTTTGTAGTTAAGTGGGAGCAACGCACCAGTATCAATGTCGAAGCCAAAACCATCAGCTCCAATGCCTCCAACGAGCCCATCACCATCCGCGTCAAGGATCAATCCGGCGAAGAGACCATGTTCAAAATCAAACAGTCCACAAAGATGTCCAAGGTCTTTACTGCCTATGCGCAATGGAATTGTGTCGATATGAAGTCTCTCCGCTTCCTACTTGATGGAGAGCGTATCAATGATACGGATACACCTGATAAAAGATCCAAGGTACCACCGACTAGACACATTGCTATCCCAAACGATGTGCTCGATGTTATGTACAGTGTTGTCATTGGAAACAGAAGCAATGTAAAGGTATTCATCCGTCAACCAACAATTGGGAAACGTTTGATTGTTCTTGCACAGTATCCAATATCCAACGATTCAGAGAACAAAATTGGTTCAACAGAACGGGAAATCTTGAAGGGGTTGTCCAAAAATGGATACTACGATGAAGACATGGTTGCGTGGATTGATTTAGTCCAATTGAGCTCGAGAACAGTCAATTCCATCATCAACTGGAATGTTATGAATAAGATCTCCGAGCAGGAGCTCCTTGTCACTGATTATATGAGACGGCTGTCGATTCATCTTGATATTTATGATGATAAAGCAGTTCCATTAGTCTACATTGCCGGAAAACCACCTCAACAAGCCTTCAATAAAGCAAAGGAATTAGGATTGGTCAAGAAGATCAAAGATCTATCCCCGCAAAACAATGTTGCTGTATATAAATTGATTGGCACTGAATATTGTGGACGTGAGTTTTGTGTCTTTGAAGGACGGAACCACCCTTCTGCGCATTATTATTCCGGCGAAGCAGGACGCAATGAATTCAAAGAAACCATTGGTATCATAAACGGAATTGCTCGATGCTTTTTATCACTTCACGGAGGTGGTTACGAGATGATTGACGAATCTATTCTTGATGAATACATTGCGACTGCAACGGGACAATCTCAACAAGAGATAATGGATCGGCATGCAAGCAAAGTATTCATTTCCAAATTGCTATATGATCGTGATGATGGTTGGCTTGAAAACAAGCATATGCATCTTCGACATGTTCCTGCGAATCAACCGGAGATACAGGCTTTTCTTGTCAAATGGAATAACATTGATAAGAAATGTCTTGAAAAAATTTTAACGAGCGGAACATGCTACCTTGATCTCTTGAAATATGACATGCTTTTCGAAGATTTACATCAAAGTTTGGGCACTAAAGGATTCCGGAAGATCATCTGTGATAGTTTCTGCTGTCGAGTGCAGGATCCTGGCTTTCTTGAGATCCTCAATGAATTTCGGATTGACTTGGGTGCAGAAGGATTTGTCAAGATCATCTGTGATAGTTTTTGCTGTCGAGTGCAGGATCCTGGCTTTCTTGAGATCCTCAATGAATTTCGGATTTCAAATTTTGCCCACAATTTTATTGAAATATTATCTTTGAACATCCCCTATAACCAGTTCTTTTATTGCTCCAAACCAAGGAATTTCGTGCCAAACAAGAGAGCTATCGAGGCAGTAGCACACAACGCTAAGGTGATCCACCATTACCTTCGGATGAAAGACAAGAGGGTAACCAAAATGTTGTTCCCAAAAGGGATCAGCAACATTGCCACAAATCCT
>JALLBK010000271.1:0-28021 GCA_036940085.1 Discostella pseudostelligera | reverse complement strand
TTTGCCGTTTGTCCGTTGTGGTGGAAAAGGCACCCGAAAGTTGCAGTGTGTGGATTGGTGTTGGTTTCCGCGGTAGTGATTGCAGTTGTGGCAGGTGCTGCAATTGCCATCAGAGAAAGCATCCAAAGCAAACAAGGAACCCAGCCCTCCCCCTCACCTCCTACTCAGGAAGGAGCATCCACCACCACCGCCATACCTCTATCCGATAAATGTTTTGCCAATCGCGACGAGCTCGTCTTGGCAGTCGATCGATATTTAACCACGGACGATTGCCCTAGTAATAGTAACTGTGATATTGGAAAGGAGTATGGCTGGCCAATGAAATCTTGGTGCGTGACCAACATCCAGGACATGTCTTACTTGTTTTCTGGCCGAAGGGGCTTTAATGAAGATATATCTGGTTGGGATGTCGGCTCCGTCACTACCATGAGTGATATGTTCTATCGTGCCGATTCATTCAATGGCGACTTGTCGAGTTGGGATGTCAGCTCCGTCACTAACATGAAAAATATGTTCTCAGCTGCCAATTTATTTAACGGCGACTTGTCGAGTTGGGATGTCAGCTCTGTTACTACCATGTATGGGATGTTCTCTGAGGCCAATGCATTTAATGGCAACTTGTTGAGTTGGAATGTCAGCTCGGTCACTGACATGAGTTGGATGTTCTATGCTGCTGATTTATTTAAGGGCGACTTGTCGAATTGGGATGTCAGCTCTGTCACTAACATGCATGGGATGTTCNATGTTCTATGCTGCTGATTTGTTTAAGGGCGACTTGTCGAATTGGGATGTCAGCTCTGTCACTAACATGCATGGGATGTTCGAAAATGCCCATGCATTTAACGGGGACTTGTCAAGTTGGGATGTCAGCTCCGTCACTGACATGACTGGTATGTTCAATGAAGCCACTGCATTTAATGGCGACTTATCGGGTTAGAATGTGAGCTTTGTCACTGATATGAATGGGATGTTCAGGGTTGCTGTTGCATTTAACGGTGACTTGTCAAGTTGGGATGTCAGCTCCGTCACTGACATGAGTGAGATGTTCAATTTTGCCGATGCATTTAATTGCGACTTGTCGATCTGGGATGTCAGCTCCGTCACTGACATGAGTCACATGTTCTATGGTGCCTATGCATTGAATGGCGACTTGTCCAGGTGGAATGTTAGCTCCGTCACTGACATGAGTGAGATGTTCAATTTTGCCGATGAATTTAATGGCGACTTGTCGATTTGGGATGTCAGCTCCGTCACTGACATGAGTTCCACCATGTTCTATGGTACCGTCGGATTTAACGGTGACTTGTTGAGTTGGAATGTCAGCTCCGTCACAGACATGAGTTCCATGTTCGGAAGTGCCTCTGAATTTAATGGCGACTTGTCGATTTGGGAGATCAGCTCCGTCACTGACATGAGTCACATGTTCAATGATGCGGATATATTTAACGGTGACTTGTCAAGTTGGGATGTCAGCTCCGCCACAAAAATGAGTTACATATTCTACAATACTGATGCATTTAATGGCAACTTGTCGAGTTGGAATGTCAGCTCTGTCACATACATGAGCTGGATGTTTGGTTACGCCACGGCATTCAATCAAGACCTCTGCCCTTGGGCAGACAAGTTCCCTTACAACTCTGCATCTGAAATCTTTACAGGATCTTGCTGTACATTTGGTGGAACCCCACAATCGGATCAGCGAGGACCATTTTGTGCATCTTCGTACTGCACCTCCGTTCGGAGACTTGATTAGCAACAACCAACAATCATGTTTATGCTTTTCTGCATCTCTCTGCTAGTTCTTCCAAAAGTGATAACTGAGTTGGGATGTCAGCTCCGTCACTGACATGAATGCGATGTTCGCTGAAGCCACTGCATTTAATGGCGACTTGTCGAGTTGGAATGTTAGCTCCGTCACTGACATTGGTGACATCTTTTTTAATGCTGTTGCATTAAATTGCGACTTGTCGGGATGGGATGTTAGCTCCATAACTTACATGAATAGGATGTGCTATGGTGCCACTGTATTTAATGGCGACTTGGCCAGTTGGGATGTGAGCTCCGTCACTGACATGGGTGACAACTTTTTTAATGCCCTTCAATTTAATTGCAATTTTTCGAGTTGGGATGTTCCGTCACTTATATGTATTGGATGTTCTATGGTGCCACTGCATTTAATGGCGTCTTGACGAGCTGGAATATCAGCTCCGTCACTGACATGCTCGCGATGTTCAATGATGCCGTTGCATTTAATTGCGACTTGTTGAGTTGGGATGTTAGCTCCGTAACTTACATGAATAGGAGGATGTGCTATGGTGCCACTGTATTTAATGGCGACTTGGCCAGTTGGGATGTCAGCTCCATCACTGACATGAGTAGGATGTTCGGGAATGCCGCTGCATTTAATGGTGACTTGGTCAGTTGGGATTTCAGCTCCGTCACTACCATTAGTTTCATGTTCAAAGAAGCCAGTGCATTTAATTGCGACTTGCCGATTTGGGAGATCAGCTCCGTCATTGACATGTGTGACATGTTTAGTGGTGCCAATGCATTCAATCAAGATCTCTGTGCTTGGGCAGACATTTTCCCTTACAGCTCTTCATTGAATATCTTTACAAATTCCGGCTGTGCATTTGATGGTACCCCACAATTGGATCAGCGGGGACCATTTTGTGCATCCTCCTCATACACCACTGTCTAGGTGAGGATAAATAAGGCAAAGTTGCATGAAAGTTGCCACATGAACATACCATTCGATTGGGATGTGTTTGTCGGTTGTCGTTGTTGCAGTTGGAGAGTTACTTGGTGATTGCAAGAAAGTGTATCGTTGTCCAAAACATGGGCTAGAGAAAATGGAAGCAAAAGCTTTCCAATATGCTTCAGTAATTCTTGTGGCATGTTTCAAGCATTTATTTTATATTAGTTCGTTCATCATTTCATCATAAACGTCAAGTTCGGCTTGTAACAATGTATTGGGAGTGACACAGGAGGCAGCGGAAGAACAACTTTCTGCTTCTTCCATTGCGGCATCATTGGTATTGGCATCGTTGAACGAGCAACGAGGGGTTGGAGGTTGTGGTGATGATCGTGGAGTGGTGTGCATGGGGCTCACGGGCATGCTGACTAGTCCACCTTCCGATTTCATACTTTTTCCACCTTCTCTTCCTTCATAACCAACCGGACTGTTCTCTCCAAGTTGTTGCTTCGTCAGTGTTGTTGTCTTCGACATTCCCAACATTGTTTCATTGTCCTCAACCACGTAATCGTTGTCATCAAACACAACATCCTTTCGCTTGTAATACAAGCAATAGGCAGCATTGGATAGTTAAATTGGAGTTCGGTGATTGCATTGGTGGTGGGTCGTTGATCATCGTCGTCATCGTCGCTCCTACTGCTGCTGCCGCCACTTCCACTAGTCGTCATTGATTGGTCATGTTATTATATTAGGTCACCATATATGTTCAATGTTCACATGTCATTCAGGTGCAAGTGAGTGGGTCGTCTCATCGTAGTTGTTGCCATGAACATGATTGCAACAATGGGGCTCGAACGCGATTGCGGCGGCGGTGTGGTATTGATATTGATCGTCGTCTTCGTCGCTGCTGCTGCTGCTGCTGCTGCTGTGCGGCTAGATGTATGGTATCGTAGGCTGCTGGATTGCTGGCTGCTGGATTGCTGGCTGTTCCAATTGTCGTCGTGGAGCGTCATGGTCTACTAAAAGGTACTCCTAATCAAATCATATATCATATATCTCGTCATAG
Source organism: Discostella pseudostelligera (assembly GCA_036940085.1). NCBI lineage: Eukaryota > Bacillariophyta > Thalassiosirophyceae > Thalassiosirales > Thalassiosiraceae > Discostella > Discostella pseudostelligera. Next base: position 24,260 of record JALLBK010000271.1, on the reverse strand, counting down.
CATGGATGTGTTGGTGCATGAAGTTCCATAGTTTAGTGATGATGATGTCACCGGATCGTCTCCATCACTGTGGGCCAGTGTGATGTCAGACGTCAGTGAATCTCATCTCCGTCCGTCCCTCTCCGCGCGCACCACTCTCAATCTCTCTCTCTTTTCATGCGCTTCTCCTTTCTCATCCCATTCAAATATATGTACTGAACGGAAACTCATTCAAATTCAAATTCGAGAACTCAAAAAGCGAGAATGAATCTTTCCACATACAATATCGAGAAACGAGAAGGAAAGAAAGCGGGAAAGAATGAATTTCAAATTTGAGTCTTTCTCAAACCATCCAATTCTACCTGTTCCCTTGCAGATAGTTCACATGTATGTACAATGCTACTAATTCCTACCCTATCCATCACGTCGCTATCGCCTGCCATTTATTTCTCTCCATGAGCTCCATTGCTTCCACCCCCACAGTGTAATTACATTGGAACTAGTACCACTTGAGAAGTATGAAGAAGAAACGTGGGAATTAGTAGGACCCATCATTGGAGAGAGAAAGAGAAGCCCGCCCATTATTTTCACTATTTCTCCTTTCCACAAGCGCGCACGCATCATCGATCATCATCCGGAGTACTTCCACCAAACAAAACATCCTACAATACCACCGACGCTGCTGACCATGAGATTTTCCGCCAATTCCCATCCTCTTTCTCGAGTACACTAATAAATTGAGATATATTATTTGCGACGAATCCAAGTTCCTTCTCTTACAAGAATCAGAAGATAGAGAAAATCGCATCCTAGGCTCCTCCAAAACCCCGCCATTCGCACCCACTCACCTAGGATAGTACGATACCCGCCAAAGCAAGTCCGCGCCACTAATCGATCTACGATACCGCCGCCGCCGCCGCCGCCATTCGCAAGCAGCAAGCAGAGAAGCAGCGGCAGGAGCAGCGGAAAGGAAGCTGGGTCAGGGCGGAACCCCCCGCCAACAACACCAATCAACACCCATCCCAGGCCAGTAGTAGGGTGTGGCAGTCAGAAGAGATTTGGNATGCAGCATTGGAAACAACTTCACTTTCATCCACACATGTCGTGACTCGACTATCATCAAAGATGCACCACGGTGATGATGATCCACCTCTCTCCTCACCGCCATGTCCTTCACCATTCTTCTCTTGTTTTCCTCCATTTCCCCATCGTGCATACGCCGTATAATGCCCCCCTCCCAGTCCACCAAAATGATTACTCACCGCATAACAATCATAGATAGGTTCCTGTCCCACCTCCCAATGATTATGCTTCACCACACTTCTCAAATCCAAATCGACCAACGGAAAATCAATCAATGTATCAATCTTATCTCGACGATGGGTCGTTGATGAGTAATGAAATCGTTTGAGATGGACAATCAATATGGGAGGGGTGCGATATAAATGGAATTGCTTCCATGCCCGAACATGCTCCTTGCATTGATTGCAGTACCACATGTCACTCTCGTCGAGTTGTTCCATTTCGCAATATTTGTGGATGCAATCCATGATTGAGACACCCTTTTTCTTTTTCTTCTTATTGCCGTTTGAGGATGATGAAAGATTGCCCTTGTCCTCTTTGTCTTGGTTGTCATTCTCCTTCTCCTCCTCCATCGCCTTTCTCTGCTCATGAGTGAGATATTCTTCCTTAGCACAAAGAGCCGATTCATCAAGTACATCATTGAACTGCGGGGGCCAGTTCACAAGGATTGTACTCCGGTTCTTTATGATACTTGCAACTAATTCCATCTCCTTCTTGTCGTTGATGATGCTATTGTAGTCGGTCCTGGCTTTTGCGACTCCACTATCGCCACCACGTCTCCCAGATTGCTTTAACGATGGAGCTATCGTCGAACACAATTGATCAAGTGATACGGATCCAAATTGCATGGGTTCATGAGAATTCTCTCCACCACCCATGCTCCAACCTCCTCCGCGACCACCGCTACCGTGACTGGTGTCACCTTCACAGGCGAAGGCAACTTGTTGCATCACACTGTTCATGATTTCGGCGATCTGATCAGTCTCAACAACAACATGATGATTGTGATGATCACCGCCATTCGACGAATTATCTTCCGACGTTGTTTTCGATTCGCCAGAGCAACAAGCATGGAGCAGTTGATGCCCCAACAGTTGACGAAGACCTGAAACAGTCAGGGTAGGTGAAATTCGCACCACCATGGGAACGTCGCAAACAACCTTCCATGCATTGTCGTGAGAGTAGGAGTTGTATTTCCCGTAGATGTTGTAAGAGGATGACGACGATGATGCCGAATCATACTTCTTGATTTTGACTTGTACCAAAAGACCATTCTCATTGTTGTTGATGACTTCATCGCTGGAAGAGGAGGATACTGCCATCTTGTATTCCTGGGCAATCGAAGAACGATTGGTGGCAATTCTATTCAACTTGGTTATGCGTGCTAGATACTTGGATACACAGTACTCTAGGATGGCCAAATCTCGCGGAGTATGCACGCCCTTGAATTGAGATGATGCGTAGGACACTTCTTCCAGCGTTGGTTGAGATGTAGAGGAGGATAATCGCTTCGCGGGGATGGGAGAAGAGACTGAGGGTGATGCCATGATGGCATCATTATCGATGGATCCACTATTCGCCGCATTCGTTTCGATCGCAGCATCGGGGCAATGTTTGCACTTCTGAATAAACTTCAGTAGGCTCCCATAAAAATCCAGACGCTCCTTGTGGTTGCTCTTCTTTTCATTGAGCATATGACACATGGCTGTCGGCTTGGCGACGAATTTCAGTAACTTGCTCTCCCATTCGTTATCAAGCTCGGCCTTGGTTGTGGCATCAAGTAAAGGTGTTGAGGTGCTCGGAACTTCTTCATCATTGGTGGAACAACCCTCGATCATGCGACGGTACTTTGCAACGTCCTCCTTCACTTTTTTCAATGGGAACAATTGATATGCATAAGTCATATCACTGTCCTTGATCCCGTCGATGGCATGATCCAGATCATCGTAATAGCTCCATATCTAAACGAATTTGGTGTTTGGTAGGAAAGAGATGCCGTATTTCATGCCAAACAACGACGTAATTAGAATTTCAGGTTATCGGGGCATTGGAGCAAGCATTGATTCCGCGAGATGTCTTACCTTGTTGTTGAAGATATCCACCATTTGCACATCATCCTCTTCCAATTCGTCTTCCCTGTAACCATAACACTCTCGTGCCGACTTTACAACTTCACGACGCAGCGATCTCAAATTCGAATTCTTGCACAATTTGATGGTGAATTCGGCGGATACTACTGGACGTGATGAGGAATTGTCAGTAGTTGAGGTCGACGACGACCGCGGAACAAACACCACCTTCATAACCCTGTCCGTACTGCCCGGTATAGGAACGCTCAGATACATGTAGGGATCGAATGTGGTACTAACCCGTCCACAATACGCCTCTTTCTCCTTCTCCTCCACCACCTCTTCGGATGCGGCAAGATTGGTAGTATTATCATTGTTCGGACACTGCAATCGGCTCTTAACCTGACCCATAAAATTGTGCACAATGAACGAATCCTCTCGTTGCAAATGGACATCCCACGCCTTGTTGGCGGCATATTCGTCAGTCTCGGAAGTGGATTGCTCGGGATTTTCCACGTAGGGCTTCTTACGCACACGATTGGTGTCCTCGTGTAGGGCGTCCAAGAGATAAATGGCCAATTCTTGCGAGTCATGTTGATCATAACCGACGAATTGAGGTGCATGTTTCCCCAGTGTTGTTTTGAAGGAGCGGGGATAAGTTACCGCAGGAGTAATCGATGATGCGCCTCCACCAATAACGCCATTGGACAAATGGGAAGTTGTCGTACTGGGATAACTCCCTCCATTGCCGGAGGAGTACATTCGTGATGACGCGCATATGCCATTGCTAGCCGGATGATTCCTAGTCTTGTTCTCCTCATCCACAGTATTAGTGGAAATTGTCACCATCTCCAACCACATTTCCCGCATCAACGAGGCAAATTCACGTGCCAATTCACCGCCAGTGCCTAGGGGATTGTCCACATTTAAATCACGTTCATACATACCACTCAGAAAGTATCGACGTAATGGAGGTGTATGTGCTAGGCATTGGAGTGTGGAGTTCATAAAGCATGTGTTGCCTAAATTCCCAAGGCCGGTGGGACGTTTGCGCTTGATTGTGGCTGTGGTAGTCGTCGTCATCGTCGTCATCGCTGTTGTGCTAGTACTGGACAGGTTTGTTTTGTTATAGTCACTATGGTCACCCTCCAATGATTTCAGAGATTGTTTGGTGCCATAGTCCAAGTCCTCGGTCACTGTATCAAAGTGGGTATTGTCATACGTCGACGACATTGATGGTGGCAAGAGTATTATGGGCGGCGTATCATCATTTACGTTGTTGTCATCGTCGTCAACAATTCTTCTGTCGCTAGTACTTCCACCTTTCTTCTCGTCCTCCTCCCCCGAATGAATAATGGGAGCGAATTTGACTCCCTTCCCGCGATCGCTCCTCCCTGGTAGTATTGCCCTGTCATCCACTTCGATCATGCTAGCAGCAGTATTGGAATTATTTATAATGGCAGAATCATCGCGCATGCAACAATCATTATCCACATTGTCCAGCGTTGGAAACTGGATATACATCATTTGGAGAGGTGAGAGAGATCGGATGGATGAAGATAGGGGGTAGCAAAAAGGGAAGGTGAGGAGGAAAATGAACCAAAAGTTTCGAAAACACAATGAACCTCAGTGACTCTCTCCCGGTAATGGTCATCCACACACTCTGACATCCTCATTGCAAGCTCCTGTTACTACTACCCCCTATTCTTCATTCTCTTCATCCCTCTCCTTGTTTGCAAGTCTCTTTCGTCGTGCATTTCATCGGTGCCAAAACAAAAAGTACAAAAATCATCAAACGTACCAAATCATCTTCTCCTAGCATCATACCCTGCATCAAGGTGGTACTACTTCCACTACTACTACTACAACTACTCCTACTACTCCTTCCACCAACAGCAATACTACTACCACTTGCATCCTCATTGTCGTTACTTCCCCTTTCATCATCATTATTGCTCTCATTATGACCACTTCTCCATTGAACATCAACATCTTCACTCTTAGCAGAATAGGCCGAGATGGGAAACCGACTATCGGCCATCATGTCTTCGATTGTGTTCTTGTTGCTTTGGTTGATGAGATAATCTTCCCCAGCTTCATCCATCATAATGTCCGAGTTTGTAAATATTGCGTCAAGTAAATCAAATGGCTCGTTGTTGGTAGTTGTAGCTGTAGTAGTAATAGGTTGCATCTTGGATTCCTCTTCTTCCTCCTTATGCTGCTCTTGATGATAATGCTGCTGCTCCGTGTCCTCCTTCCGCTGCTGGTCCTCCTCTTGTTGATGATGATGCTGCTGTTCCTCCTTCTTAGGCTGCCGATGACGCTGCGATTGCTCCATCTTCTCATTGTCGGTAGTATTGGCAGATCGTCGAGTGCGCATTATTTTCGATGATTTTTATCAAATAAGTAGGTACTATAATGGAGACGCAGTTATTGTTGAACGGTGGCAGTAGTACCAATGGTATTTGTAGTCGTTGTCAATTATTGTCGGTGGGTAGTCAGTTGTCGTTGTTAGTTGTTGTCGGTGGTCGGTAGTAGTAGTAGTAGTAGTAGTATATAATCGTCGTCGTTTTCGTAGTTTATATTGCGTCGGTGGTGCAGACTATCTAGAGTAGTTGTGTAGTCGTCGGTACTAGAGAGTCGTCAGTGTTGTCGGTAGGTCTTCGGTAGAGGGAGAGATAGTAGCAGGCAAATAAATAGCAGCGGTTGCTTATTGCTATTGCTATTGATATTTGGTTGATGTTGATGAATGATGTTTTGTCTCGCTGATGCTGATGTTGATGTTATCTGTGGTGTGTTGATGGTGGGAATATGTTGTAGTTTTGTCACCCTCCTATTCAAATGTCTGTTTGTCCAATATAATATTTGGAGTCCAATCTTCAATAATTTACCGAATCAATCGATGAATCTCTCTAAAATCAATCTCTCGCCTATTGTACATTAGCTAAATAACTGCCCTTTTCCTTCTACGGGTTTTGTGCAATGTACTAAATTATTGATTTTGAAGAAAAATGATGAATGCATGATGAAGATAGAGAGAGGCAAGAGATGAGAGAGATAGAGAGAGTGCGAAAAAGTGAATGATGTGTGTGTGTGTGTGGAATGAATCAATAAACCCAAATGGAAAAAATGACGTTCCAAATACGAGCGAGGGTTGGCTTTCCAACTACTACTCTACTCTAGCAAGTAAGCAGACAATATCTATTCCTACATATGGGCAAAAACATCTTTTGAAATGAGGGGAGCTTCGGCACAATCGACAACGGCATCGGCAGGTGTGATGGCAAACGAATAAATGATGGGGTAGTAATATGGACGGTGGGCGCCGCCGCCGTCACCATCTTCTTTCGACACCGGTTACAGTTACAGTATCGGATGATTTTTTCAAAAACACATGGAATGAACCCCCATATATTAAAATCACACACCTACTTATTGATCTTCTTCACTGACCTCCCTCACTATATCCACTGCTGCTGCTGCTGCTGCTCCTACTACTCTCAATTTCGTCCTCGTCATTGCCTGCCGTCACGGCATGAGAGTGGTGAAGCGGCGACGATGGTGGCGACGGCGGCAGTGCGGTGTAGGAAGGTGAGTGGTGCTGTCGAGAGATGATGGATGTGGTGAGTGCGAGTGGTGTGTGGATGGCGGCGATGAGACGAGGGACGATCGACAGACGCTCTCTCCATCTTCCCGCCAAATTCGCAGTATCTTCCCGCCAAATCAACGATCTTCCCGCCGAAATACTAATTCTCTCTGTTCGCAGTATGCACGTTGGAGTCAATATGTAGCATTACTACCAGTTCCTATCTATCGACGTCCCCGAATGGGACAATGCGATATATTGCGACATTCTCCAGAATGTCACTTTCGACCAGCTCGTGAAATATGGTAGATATCTCATGTCTAAACTAGAGTTTTTGGATCGGTTTGTGTGGGAGGGATTTCACTAAGTATCTTATCTAAACTCTCTAGAGTAGATATTGGAACTTTGTCAATAATTCGTACTCTAGATTGTCACAATGTCACAAGGCAACGAATGACCATCTTCGCGCACACCGCGGAGCCGCACGCACCCCAACGGCCATGATAGATGTTGTGACGCCGCGCATGCCATGCATATGCTGTGTGACGACGCCGCCGCAGCAAAGAAAGAGCCGACGAATGAGAATGAGCCATCGGCAGCAATAGGCAATATCGTAGGCAATAGGCTATCATTCATTCATTCTCATTCATTCATTGGTAGCGGTAGCGGCAGGTAGAAGTAGAGCGGCGATTCGAGTATCATTATTTGAAATATCAGGATGCCCCCTACTACTCCTACTGGATCATCCAACCCTGCTGGCAACTCCAACAACAGCTCTGGCGGCTCTGTCAGTGGCGAGCAGCCGCCATCACTGCACCAGCTGCAATGCTACACCGCCAAACATGCCTACTCTGGCACACCGTCGCAATCGCAGCTTACCTTCCCGGCCGGCGCCATCATTTATGCCAATGCCACTCAAACGGGGAGTTGGTGGTGGGGCACTTTTGGAAATGTCAGTGGATGGTTCCCCCCCAGCTATGTCATTCCTACACCGCCATCCTCCTCCTCCCAGCAGCAGGGTCAGCAGCAGCAGCAGGGGGCGGCGAGAATGGGTAGGATGATGCCACAGCAACAGCTACAGGGACAGCAACAGTCAATGATGATGGCATCGCAGCAGCAACAACAACAACAACAACAGCCAATGATGATGGCATCATCATTTACTGGCTTCCCACAACATCAACAACATCAACATCAACTTCAGCAGATACAACAGCAGCAGCAACCTCTTCAGCAGATACAACAGCAGCAGATACAACAGCCACTAATGAAATCGGGATTTCAAACCGGTACCGAAGATCCATTTGCCAATTTGCCATTATTGCCCACCAGCGCAAGTGGTGGTGGTAGTAGCAGCATTGGCGGCGGTGGCATGGGAGGAGGGGGAATGGGTGGTGGTAGTGGTGGGGAAGGAGGAGGAGGAGAATCTTCTGGCACTCGAATGGGGAACATCATTGGTGGCAGTGTACTAGGTGGCAGTGTTGTTTCTTCGACTCCATTGGGCGGGGGGGTCACTAGCATTATCAATGCTAGTAGCAACAGCTCTTCGCCCGACAAGCAATTATTATTCCTTGCTTCCGTAGGAGGAGGAGGAGGAGGAGGAGGAGGGGGAGTAGTAGCTTCCACTACTACATCCTCCACTCCAAGGGGAATGAGGATGATGTCATCATCCACTGCAGCAGCAGCAGCATCATCGACGCCATTGTCTTCCTTTTCAACAGCCACCGGAGCAGCGGCTACAGCAACGGAAACTACAGGAGGAGTGGCAGCAGCAGCAGCAGCTACCACAGCAATGGCAGGAATGGCAATAGGGGGAGAATATGTTGTAGCTACTACTACTCCAAGATCTGCCGGTGGTGGTGGTGGTGGTGGGGGTGGGAACAACATTACTCCCCGCAATGCTGCTGCCAAGGGAACTCCCTCTGCCACAACTCCATCTGCAGCAGCATCAGCTTCAGCTTCAGCTTCAGCTTCTTCGGCAGCATCGACAGCTTCTACTCCAACTTCCTCGGCACAGCCTACCTCATCCTCTACTACTGCTAAGTCACCCTCGTCGTCGTCACCGACTTCGGGAGCAGTAGTATCTGCATCGTCGGTGGCAACTTCGGTCATTTCTCCCAGGGCCACTGCCACTACTAACAGTACTACTGCATCTACCAGTACTACGGCAAATATGACAACTGCTACCACTTCCGACAATGGGGTCTCATCATCCATCAAATCACCAAGAATGCAATCTGCACCCTCTCAACCTGCTCCTGTGGGAGTAGGATTGGGCAATAGTGGTGCACGCTTCGCCTCCTCCATGGTTGGATTGCTGCCCACCTCTCACTCTTCGGCTTCCACCGCTGCCGGAGTAGGAGGTGTTGGAGGAGGACGGGAAGGGGGATGGGCCAACAGTGTTGCCGCACGAGTGGGCGATGTCCGCTCTTTCAATCCATACGAATTTGTCGCTGGTGCAGGCAAACCAGAGCCACATCGAAAGTTTTACCCTATTGAACGATGTGCACCCTTTCGTGCATTACTGGGGTTGGACGTCTATGTCGAACGTTGGCGGTTGGATACTGGTGACGGAGCGGGAGGAGGTGGAGCGGGAGGAGGGGGAATTATGGGAAGCTTGGCTGGATTGGGGAATTCCATCATGGGTGCTGCTGGTGGAGAGGGGAGTGGGGATCCTTCTTCGTCCATGACGGCATCGACTACTACCGCGACAGCAACTACGACGGCATCACCAACCCAAGGATTTAGTGCTGCACCAATGTATGAACAATTGGCCAAGGCATTGAGCTTTCAATGTCATCTCGTCCAAGAGAGTGAACGGAACATGTATTCCTCCTCTTCTTCTACCAAGGGGGGCAAAGGTGCATCCTCCTCTTCCGCCTCTTCTCGAAAGAACGCATTGGACTACCTCCGTCCCAATCAAATCGCCCTCGAGGCATGCATCGTCCTCATGTCCATGCTACCCCACTCGGCCGGTGCTAGCGGCAAGGCACTCGATGGATTATTCCTCACCTTTATCAACACCTTGGTCAATGTGATTGGGAATTTACAAATCAATCAACAATTGGTACTCCCCGGGGGGTGGCAAACACCCGATTCGGCACATTTGTGTTTATATGTATTGAGGAATCGTGGCGCGTCGTACACCTTTAGCGTATTGAATACGGGGCCGGAAGGATTGGAATATCATAAATCGAATTTTGACCCGACCACTGGACGACAGACGAAGCAATTGTGTCTTACGGTCTATGATATTCCACATGAACGGGTGACCGATTCGACCTTTTGGGTATTATTGTTTCGTATGCAAGTTTACCCCTCGAAACGGAATGGTGCGGAATTCCTGTATGCGAAATTATTGACCGCGTTGAATAGTCGTCCCTTGCATTCAAATTCGGCTGTGGTGAATAATACTTTGGATTACATGTATCCCCCTCCTACGAAGCGAGCGGCACAGCAATATTATCAATTGGCATTGTTGGGATTGACTTACATTCCCGAGTTGGAAGCACCGAGTGTGGAGTATTCCAGTTTGTTGGTACGGAATGCGGCGGTGGAGATTGCGTATCGTGGCATTGAGGACGCAAGGCCGTCGAGCATGGATCCGGAGGATACGAGGATATTGCAGTTGGCGGCACGGAACTTGGCGAATTTTGCGAGTACGCTCCACTCCAATTCTTCGTCGTCGAGTAGCAGTAGTAGTGCAATGGTGGATCATGCCGATAGTGGAGTCGATGCCAACATGGTCGGAGGAGCATTGAGCTCGACATGGGACTTGCTTGATAAACTTACGGCCAAATTGAGCATCGCCAGCTCAAGACCGTTGGATCAACATTCGGCCATGATCCCTTCCGGACCGGGAGGAGATCCCTTCGAGAAGGGATTGCTCAAGAATTTGCGTGTGGGAGAGGGGAGTGCATCGCATCCATTCTTTGGACGGCTGAGGAGAGATAATTATGAGGAGGTGGTCAAGGCTCTCATGGTGCGTTTTATTATTTGTGGTTCGTATTCTTATATTGTGCTGTTCAGTAAGTTGTATTCACGATGCTCGCTCCCCGCTTTCCGAACTCTCTGCCCCAAATCATATTATTATTTAGGGCGATCCCCGACCGGATCCCATCCTCATCCCGGCAGTGCTCACGGATGAGGGCATGCCCGAGGTCGCAACCGATTACCACACGGCGGCCTCCTCCCTATTGCGCATCTGCCACGCTTGCAGCCTGTTGCTGCAACAGCGTCGTCTTGTCAAGAATGCTCCCGCCTTCGTGGCTAGCGCCGCTCAGCATGCACTCACAGTGACCCTACCCATGCCCCACCTCGATGCATCAATTTGCTTCTGGCGTCGAAGTCCCATGAGGAGGGAGACTCAGACGAATTTACTCTTCCTCATTCGACGTATGTGCCGTATCTACAGCGCCGCGACGTCGAGCGTGCAACAATCTCGTGGATTAGTCGGGATCCGCACCACAGCGTTTGCCTGTGGAGCCTGTGTCGCCGATGCCATCGCGCGTGTGAAGTGCATCGATGATCCGTCACCGTTCTCACTGCATTACTCTGGATTGAATGAGGGCCCGACCCGTCCGTTTGGCTTCGAGTCTGGATCGTTTGAAAGCTTGGCGGCGAATCTTCCCATCTACGATCCTCAATTGACGGCATTACGATTTCAATGCTTGGACTACATGCGCGGCATGACGATCAACGATGATGAGACTTGGAACCCGACAATATTCAACTTTGACATTAGCCTAACGCCGCATGGTGGAGATTTGGAGTTGATCAATCATTTGTCCATCGAATTGGCCCTTCCCCGTCCCTATCCCTGCACCGAAGCTGCCATGGTTACGCACGCTGCTCGACTTATTAGTGGTCAGAATGGTGCCATTTTGGAAATCCTCCCCGAGTTTGAGTATTTCAGAGATGTAAGTCGATTCGACCTTCTTCGCTATGTTTCATGCTATCTTTCGACCTGAGTCTTATCTTATTTGCATCATACCTTGTTCCACCACCCTCTCTAATAACAACCACAAACGCAACAATATAGATCGTATTTCACTTCAAGCACGCTGTCAGTGGAGCGACGTCGACGCCAGACATGGAAGATGGGTATATCTGGTTGCCCCCCGATGCCACATTGCACTGGACCGTGAAGCCAGTGTCCGAGGAGAACAAAACTCTGCAATACCATGTCACGGCCTTTCGGAAACATCTCCAAGAATTCGTCGACCCTTCTGCCGTTTCGAAAGATGAAAGCAACAGGAATGCATTCTCGAGCTTTCTCAGTTTGTTCTCCAAGTCGAAGGTGGCAAGGAGCAAGTTGAGTTGTGCGGATCCAACGAACATTGTGAACTCTTGCGGAGAGAAGTTTATCAAGGGAAAGTAAGTCACCTTCTATTCAGTACATCCCATAATGTGTTCTGGTCGAACAGTTTGTGTTTTACGCATTCTCATTCAATATATGCGATTCCCTTTCCTGCCCATCCCACACCGTGTAGAGCGAAGCCTGTATCAGTGAAGAACGAGGATGACATTCTCCACTTGAGTAATGAAGAACTTCCCACCTTTGGAGGAGTTCTGACCCCTGCCGACTCGGAGCGCTTCCTTCAATTCTTCACAGTGCCGTACCTCCGCATTCCACTCATTTTGGACTTTTTTGCCAATGGCGATCCCGGGCGTCTTGTGGCGTTGAAGACCAAGTCTTTACAGCTTATTGTGGATGCCGCATTGTTCGAGCCTGGAATGTGGAAGCCATCGAACTTTTTCGAGCAAGTGACAGAGATTCCAATCATCGATGAGAAGCGGCTTCAAAATATGCTGTCGACGCCGCTTGGAACGCTATTCAATGAGATTGCCAAGTCTCCGGATGTACTCGTTTCCTGCGTCATAAAAATGTTGGAGCGCGCTGTGGATATGGATGTCGGAAAGTATGTGCCAACATCCTCCTCTGGCCCGCTCATCTTGTATACCTCGCGGCTTGCAGTGAGGATTGAAGGGTTTCTTAAATTTGCATTGAGGAAGTGCACCATGGCTGGTCATCCCCGGCCACGTGGTCTAGAGTTCATGGAAATTTGGAAGGTGGAGAAGGCTATCAAAGACCTCCGAAAGACTCTTGACGAAAAGGTCATTCTTATGTTTGAGTACTGGATCGACCCTATACGCTGCAACAGTACCGATGCAAGCAATTTGGTTCACGCCCACCTCATCTATATGTTCAAGAACTACACTTATGAGGAATTCAACTATCGTACAATATCTACCCTCCTCACCTCGCAAGTCTACCTCTCTATCAATCATCGCTTCAGCAACAAAGCCTACGATGATCTCGCAGATTCGTCGGACCCGTCTAAACCCCCGCCATCAATTCAAATCGCTCAATCCGAAATATTCGACGTTATCCAGAGCAAACGGTACCACATCCTCAAGTACATGAGAGAGAATCCCGACGACGCCGATGCAGCCATGGAAGCAGTTGTACGGGTTGCTACTGGAACGGGAACTCGGGCAGAAAGGGCCGACAAAAAGGAGCTCAAACAACGTAGGTGGAATAGTATTGGTCATCCCACGTGCTATGGACGGTTCGTCCCCGATACGGAGGATGAGAAACTACGCGATGGCTCCTACCGCAAGCCGAAACCAGGCGAGAACTTTGAAACCTGGATGTTGCGCGTGACGACGAAGGAGGTCGGTATTGAGGTAAACGTTCAGATATCCGAGTTCACCCTCCAGAACCATAAAATGATGTTGCTCGATCCTAGCATTATGAACCACAAAGATTTCCAATACACGCGCAAGACGGCGCTTGCTGGGGCAACGGATGCGGCGTGTGCGGAGGTGGTTCATACAACCAATCGATATCACTGGCGTTTGGTCGGGCAGCGATACGATGTCATGTCTTGGGCTCCGGACAAGCGAAACTATTTCGACATCAAGGGCGCTCTAAATCACGATTACACCCGGCAATTCCCAAACAAGCTGGCCAGCGGAGAATCATGGATTGCCGAAGTTCTGCTCGAGAAGTTACCACTGATCCTCCCTGGTGTTACACTCTACTTGCCTACGAATGATCATTCGAACAAACCCTACGCTCATTTGTTGGGATGGATCGAAAATCCTTCGCAGGGAGATATTGTATTCTCTCATACTCTGAAGGAAGTGGTGGTATCACACAATCCTCCCGTGGTGACGGTGTTCAACGTAAAAGAATATGGCCGTCGACACTTGCGCACACTCGAGTATACCTCGAACATGTCTCTTTGCCTCCATGAAGTTTCTGGAGAACCCTACCCGGACAGAGTTGGAGGCGTGTTGGCAATGTCAGGAGGCATTCCGATGACAACGGTATCTCCGGAGCCTTCATTGATTATCACTCGTGCACTGAATTCAGAGATGGGAACGCAAACTTTTATCCCATCCCGATTTATGGCTGGTCTCATCCCAGCTTGTTTGGTAGACAAGTATATCTTCTGGCAGAGTGAAGATGACAACATTGTTGCGTACGAAATTAGGAAAGAGAAAGATGCTGATTCAGTTCTTGAAGGGGCTGATACAGAGTCGTCGACGCGGCTGAAAATCAAACTCTCCAAGTACAGTGGTACCGACAATAGAGGATTCTGCAACACGGCAGCCGATGCCATTGTGCAGAGGATATCATTGGTTGACTCACACGAGGAGTCAGAGAACATTGATAAAAAGAGACCCATCCTCACTCTTTTGAATGTTGCGTTGGCCCCATCGGGCTCACTCCTGAAGCAGATCGGCATGCTTTTGTCTCGCTTAGATAACCTTTCCCAAGTTCTTGTCTGGAGTGAATCAGAAGTTCTCAATACGCAGCAGTCATGTACAATTGATTTGATCGAACTCCCTCGTGTCAATCTTTCATTCCGCGCAAAGAGGATTGAAAAGATCGATGGTACAGTGGAACACCGTCTCTACAGTGTCGACAACGATGGTCTGTACATAGCTACATCTGCAAACGCCAGAGAACTTGTTGAAAAGTTGCTTGGTTCTATCGACCACTTCATTGTGCTGCAAAACGAGGACAATGATCTATTTGTACTCATTCCTGGCTGCGCCCTCCCCAGACGATTGCACGTGGACGGGTCTTATTTATCAGTTCAGGTGCTGCTTGATCGACGAAATCAGGAGTGGATCAACAATATGAGTGAAATACGATGCTACTTGTACCCCGTTCATAGTTCCAAGTCTTTCCTTATCACTCCATCACTAGCTTCGTCTATGTATTTGATGGTGATGTTCTTCATCACTGGAAAATACCAGGAAGTGTTCAAGATGGTAGAGTCTTGCGTTAGTGAAGACCTTACGGCCGAAGAGGTGCGTGCCGAGTACAATTATGTACCATTCTACTTATCCTCTCTCATTCAACTCACTTGTTTTTCTTTGCCGTTGAACAGGCTCAAATCTTCAATCAGCTTGAATTCTTGGGCAACGATAATCATCCAGATGCGCACGCTTGCCGTCTAAAACTTTCTGCAACCACCGTGGGGCTTGGGGACAGTAGTGCGATGAAATGCCCGTGGAGCGTATTTGAAGAGATGAGGTGCGTGATTTGATGTTTCTTCTAACTTGTCAAACATTGCCCGGCACTCACGTTCCTCTTTCGTACAGAGAGTATGTCAAAAAATACGACTTCGTCTCCTCCGCTTGTAGGTAAGTACCACTGGACAGAATAATGCATGGTAGCAACATATTGTGTCGTCATCTGTCTAGCTCACACTCTCGCTCATGTCAAATTGAAACATAGGCTCACAACCGCAGAAGAATTGCTTCTTCTCAAGATGTGCACTCCATCGGTGGGATATCGGCTTCCAATTGAGCTAGTGAATCGTGATGCATATGTATCAGCAGTACACAACATCGGCGCGCTCCCTATCGGCAAGACTTTATCCGTCAAGGTTGGAATAGATAAGCCACCAGTTATTGAAAACTTCGATTCTGGAGCTGACACATCAATCCTGGACAATCCTAAGAACTGCATGATAACGTCGAAACTGTTTGGTGCTGCTTACTCAAGGCCTGAAGAGGTAAGTCGCTAAGTGCCACCACGTTTCCACAATTCCAAACATGGACTTAAATATGCTTACCTCTCACTGAACAGGATCAAGTTGCATTCGGTGGTTTACGAGCTTTGGAATTCATAAATGCTGCCATAGACCATGGAGTAGAAATCACTTCCGCGAGCTATGGATTTCCTCTCATGTATGACTTGCTTGTTGGTACTGTCGCATTCAAACTGCACCCGAACGATAAGACGCACAACTGGGGGAGGATGCTCGTTCGATTGGTACCGCCTTCAGATTTCAAGCGGAAATCTGCTGAGATGTCAGTGCTTCGCATATTATCGGAAAATCCATCCGTGGCGCAACACCCGCATATTCCCAAGTTTCAGGTTCGTCAGTGTTTGGTATATGCGTCAGCTAAGCCGTGTTTTTGTATTCTCACATGTTTCTGAATGCACTTCAAACAAAATCCTCTAGATTGATAGTGCTATGTCGAAATTCAAGGGAATGTTCCAAGGAAAAGACGCTGTCAGCAGGATTCTTGCCGAACTCCACACCTTCCTTACGAAGCAGTCTATCAGATCAATGCTCAATTTCCCAGTTGCTGCAATCGAAAGTGAATCGCCAGCAGTTATGACCCTGCGCCGGCCTACCTCATTCTTTGACTACCGTCTTTGGGTTATTCCACGGGTTTCAGACTACGCTCAAAATGTATTTACGCTCGATATACAGAACTGCGCCGCCGTCAATATCCCATTGGCACAGATTCAGGCATTCGCTTCGAAACCCCTCGCCCCAATCAAGCTTGATTCTTTCGTGGTTGACCTCTCTCGTACACAGCTGCGTGAACCGCATGTTGTTGGTGCTATGCCGTTCGATCTGTCAGCGTCAAAGGCAGCCCGCACTCACTGTTCAGAAGCTACAACTCAGAGGATCAGTACCGATATCCAAAAATATGCGTACAGTGCGAATAATCAGACAACACCTACTCTTATTGGATTCACACCCGCTGATATTGAAAGTCTGCACTCGAATCCAGCTTCCCTTAATACGGCGATTTCACAACTCGGTGCCCTCATAAAAGCCCTGAATGGGCTCATGGAATTCGATCGGATGTCGCTCGGAAACTTGATGGCCAGGGCTCTTGCGATTGCAACCAGCGACGAACGCAGTGATCAACCAGGGTCTGTTATTGAAGGTATGTAGCTGTGATGCTGAATAATTTCACTATTTTCCTCGGCGAATTCTCATCATCCTTTGCCATCGCTGCAACTCCCCTTTTGCAGAGTGTAATTTCCTGCGATTTCGACTTGGGCAAGTCTCGGAGCGGGAACCGACTGTTTGGTTTGAGCATCTTGTGGCTTCTATTCTTTCGTCCACGGCAGAGCAAGATATTCGTAGTCTCAACCCGTATCTTTCGAGTGCAGCGTACAAGACGGTGAACAGTTTGACAGTTGTCGCGATGCTCGCATCCATTCGTATTGGCCAGTCGCATCGTGCTCTCGCTGGCCTCTCACACCTCGTAAAACTTATGCGTAGTGTATCGAGTAAGAATACTCCAGATGTGCAAAAGCGTCTCTGTCAAGAGATTAGTCTTCAGTCGTCGAAAGTTGCGTTAGACATCACATGCGAGCGGCACTTCTTGAAACTCTCCCCGACCGCAGTCGAATTTGACCCTCGGTTCTTAGTGTTTGAGTTTACGTATTCATTGATGCTAAGAAAGAGTCAGGTCACACTCGTCAACAAGTTCTTGCACGCCCTGAAGAACAATAAGTCCATGTGGTGAGTGTGAACATTCTACTTTGCCCTTGAACACAATGTTACTCAACGACCAACCCCTGCGCGCTTATTCCCCCAACAGTCATCAAATGATCATGGGTGCCGGAAAGACTACTGTTGTTGCTCCACTCCTCGCAATGATTCTCGTACGTTATGGCATTTCTACTTTTCAACATGAAACATTCACCTTGTTCTCACGCAGTTTTGCATCGCACGACGATACAGGCGGACGGAAAATCTCTTGTTACACAAGTGGTGCCTCATGCACTACTGGACTTCTCGCGTGGCGTGATGCGTGAAAAGTTCGCCGCTGTTGTTCGCAAACCGGTCTTTACATTCTCCTTTAGCCGAGGCACACCGATCACTCGTGATCTTTACATGAAACTCTGTAAGGCCAGGGATAGCAAAGCCATCATTTGTGCGAATCCTACCAGTGTGAAATCGTTTATGCTCAAGTATGTCGAAATGATGAGGCACTTGGAGAGATCGAAGACGGGATGGAAGTCTACCCAACCTTCTGGTGGCATGTTCCTATCTCGTATTGCTCAGAGGTTCCGAGAGCAAAGTGTCGTCACCGAATTAACAGTTAATCCTGAGGACGTGTACTACTGCACAGAAATTCTCAAGCTTTTCAAGGAGGGCGTGCTCCTGTTGGATGAGGTTGATTTGTTACTGCACCCGCTCAAGAGTGAACTGAACTGGCCAATTGGAGAAAAGCATCCAATCGATTTCACGAGAAGCAAGAAGTTCGGTACCGGCCTTCGTTGGGTGAGAGCATCGTGCAAAACTCTTAATTTTCATTGTCGTATTACCCTCTGACACCTTGCAATTGAATTTTTCCTCTTCCACAGGACGCTCAGTGGCACATATTGGTAAGCTTCTAATACTGACGACTTCTCTTTTCTCGGATTCGCTCTGACTCCCGACTTGATGCCCCCCTTCATCTAGGATGCTATCTTTTATGCATCTACGAAGAAAATGTCTGTCGAATTCAGCGACAGTCGAGAAGCACTCACCATCCTCGACAGCATAGCATCAACTATTCAACGTGGTGTTGGAGAGCATAAACTCCAGCATACCCCTCATGTTGTTCTTCTGGATAGAGACTTTTACAACAAGCAACTCAAGCCTTTACTCGTTCGATGGCAGCTGTTATACCTGCGGAGCAAACGTTTGCCTAATATTGAAGACAAGCACCTTCTCTCCTACATGGCCAACGGCCCCCTCCATGACAAGCAAGCTTCTTCCGCAGTGTCTGTTGCACTTGATGATGATTATATGAAGATGCTCAACCTTAGTCATGATCTGATCAACAACTTTATCCCCCATGTTATTGCGAAGATCAACAGAGTATCGTTTGGTCTCTTATCGAAGGCGGATCTGAAAATTGCGGAAGAGACAGATCCAAATATGTCGATGGCGAGAAGGCTGGCAGCGGTGCCGTTCGTCGGAAAGGACGTGCCGAGCCGAGCGAGCCAGTTTTCACACCCTGACGTTGTCATCGGTCTAACAATCACTGCCTACCGCTACGAGGGCATCCGTATGACGGACTTTGTAACGACACTCCATGAGCTGAGGGATATGCTCGACGGAGAGTTTGGCCCTTACCATAAGCGACCCTCGGCACTGAGATGGATTTCGTGGGTAGAAGCGGCCGGAGGCAAGGTCAGAGGGCCAAAAAAGGCCGAAAATACTGTGGCAGGCGACGAAGAGACGGAATTTTTGGCTGCTCCTGCTTATTCCGGTGTTAGGTAAGAGGCCGATAGTGTGTTGTTGTCTTTTGAAATTGCACCGACGGGGTTCTAATAATACTTCGACTCTTTTTTATCAGGCCGACGGATGATATTTGGCCTCTTCATTTGTTGGACTTGAGCGATGATAACCATTTGGATGTCACCTACAAGTTATTGAAACATAGTCCTCTGGCAACAAAGTTTTATCTGGACACCTTCGTGTTTCCTCTTGTACTCGGTAGGTGTTGTGAATAACTTTTGCCATTGTGAAATGCAATGCTCCGTCTAATACTGTTTGCCATCATTTCCCGATACGATACAATCACAGAGCACCATGGAGAAAAGATTGCTGCATCTGGTCAAGACCTTGGAGGCGACATGCTCTTCTCTCGTCGAGTGGGTTTCAGTGGAACACCGTCTGATCTTCTACCGGAGGAGCTTGGGCAATGCCACTATGACGAAGGTGTTGATGGCAAGATATATCACTACTTGACTTCGGATAGCATTATGTCAAGTCGATTGTTGGGGTCTGATTGGACTGTTATCAAAATTCTTGATAGTATCATCAAGAGCGAGCCTCCATTCCATGTGTTAATCGACACCGGTGCCCTTATTACTGGAATGAGCAACTACGAAGTTGCAAGGTACTTGCTTGTACATGGACTTACCAACGATTTCGACGGAGTTGTTTTCCTTGATCATCGTGATCGCAAAATGATTGTGAGCATTTATGGTCATGTTCTTTACAATTTCATTTATTCAATTTCGTCATCCTCATACCCTTTTAATTCTCCTTCGGTCATCATGACAGCTACTTCGTAACGGAATGCATGTTGTGAGACTTGCTCAAGCTGGCGTGCCTGTCCACCGCCGCTTTTCATTTTACGATCAGATCCATACGACAGGGATGGATATTCATCAGTGCATCGACGCTCGGGCTGCCATCACTTTGGGTAAAGACATGACTTTCAGGGACTATGCACAAGGTGCATTTAGAATGAGAGGCATCGGTCAAGGCCAAACCCTCGAGCTTTTCATCATCCCAGAGGTGATGGAACGCATTAACAAGCACGTACGTCTTCTTTCGGGGGCCAAATCAAACCAATTGCAAATCGCTGCGAATACTTTCGGCAATGACTTGCTTTCCTTGGGACCGATTCATTCACAAGCTCCTCAGAATCTACTCGTTAATGTTGCATCATGGCTGACTCTAAATGGTATGAAGTCGGAAAATATGCAATTCCGATTGCTTTGGTGAGTAAAGAATCATGCTGTTTGCTTCAGATAGGCTGAACAGAATCCTCACAACCGAGCTATCGTATCAATAATATTTTCAGTCATCAATCTGTTGAGAATGTGATTAGGAAACGAGCGTTCATGATATTGACTGCTTCATACAAAGAGCTAACAGCTCATGCATTTTCGGGGCGTGTCAAGGAAATCGCCGCCATTACAGCTGCTGCCAAGGGGCACGGGAGTATAACCGCCGACATGAGTGCACTATTTGATGGATCGCGGAAACTATTCAATGATGACATCGCTGCGATTCAAAGTATTTTGCAAGGGAATGCGCAAACATCTGTCGGGATAGAAAAGTTGCAGCGGTGCTTAGATGTCATGACAGAACGTTTGGACTTCAACGTTCAGAATAGTATCCCGGTGCCAAAGCCACTATCTGAAACACTGAGCAACACTGTGAAACGAACTCGTGAGTTCATCACGAATGACTACGACAAGGCAGTTGTCGACAAAATAATCATGGTATTGGTAAACAGCGAGACTATTGCCCAGAGGGGAACTTTGGCAAGCGCGGATGATGGGGCGGATGATGGTGATGGTGGCGACCACATTCTACAGCGTGAAGAAGTTAGCGAAGAGGAAGTGCTGCAAGAGCAAGAAGAGGAAGAGGAGGAGGAAGAAGAGGAGTGAGTTTTGTTCTCATCATGTTTTGTTCACAGTCAACAATTATTTGCTCACGCATTTTTCAATGAAATGTTTGTGCAGGGAGGAGGAGGAAGAAGAGGAAGAAGTTGTTAACGTGAGTTTGGTTTCCGAGTTAATTTTGATGTCTCAATCAACTCTTCTCCTCTGAACTTGTTTCTATTTCATCTTCCAGGAGGCGGCGAAGAAGAAGAAGTACTCAAGGGATGGCGAGAATCCGACACCCTGGAAAGTTGCATCATTGTCCGTACCGAAACATGGCATGCAGGTTAGAGGTCAAACCAACAATGCGCCTTCGTGGGAGCAGCAATTCTTCCCATCCGCTGAGTTCTCCGTGAAGAATAGCCTATTTTCGAAAGCAGTTTCCCTTAAATTCCCTGATTACCTTTACATGTCAAATAACTACTACGAAAAAGGATGGGGACTGAAGACTCACCGCCGATTGAAGAATATTATCATCATCATGGAATTTTGTCCATCAAAGACTATGCTGGCCGAAATTCCAGCATCGGGTAAATCGTTTTCGGTTGCGCAAGAGAGAACCCTCCAACGTGCCTTTTCGTCGTCGGATGGAAAGATGATGGAGCGTATCAAAGTCTCTGAAATGAAAGAGGTTCTAAGAGCGGTAGATGTACTTGGCGACGATGAAAGGGAGAAAGAAAAGTTCTTGGCTAACATCAACCTCGACCCGAATGGAACAGTCTCGTTTGACGAACTGAAGCAACTTCTCAGCCAAAAAGTTCAATACAAAATTCAGGCTGGTCGATACTACGTCGCGTTGTCTTTGGCAGAGGCACAGTGTATGCGGTTGGCTATTCACGGACAACATGCGATTCCGTTTATCCCTGGTATGGATGCTGTTGTTGCCTTGCGGACAGAGAGGACGCTTCTCGACACCAGCGTTGGTTTTGAAGAAGCCCAGACATTCCAACACACCACTGCACAGGCATGCTACCGCTTCATTGATAGTGCTGTGAACTTCGTACCGAAGGAAGTCAACGTCTTGCTACGGGCATTGCAGGATGAGGTCCCCGATGACAGATCCAAATTCTTCATGGAAGTTAGGAGCAACCGTAGGAGGAAACAAACCGATCCTAGTGCCACGCCGCTGAAGAAGGTGTTCTCCGCTCAAGACGAACACAATGTGCTTCAATACCGCATCGCAGTCGGCAGAATCACAGCGCTTCTCAAGTCTCGAGGCATGTATGCCCGGGATGCATTTGCTGCCTTCGATCAAAACCGTGATGGTATGTTGACTGGTGGTGAGCTCCAGGCTGGTTTGGATTGGCTTGGTCTCAAGCTTGACGTAATGACGTTGCGGCAGTTCATGAGGGAGATTGATAAGGACAAGGACGGTTTCATTAATTTGGAAGAATTCAAAGAAGCAGTGGGATGGGACGAGACGGAAGGTGAAGGTTACGCTGCAACTTACGACGGAGTACCTCTTCCTCCACCGCCATCGAAAGACGTTGGTCATAAGCACAAGCTTGCCATTCCTGCTCCAGTTCTCGCTGGCATTAAGGTGAAGGTAAAGAGGGCTGTGAAGTTCAACCAAGTTTGGACAAGCCAAGGTAGTATGAGCCGTGAGAAGGGCAGTGTGTGGGAACCTCTTGACCATAAAGCCACATTCAAGAGTAACCGGGCCTATGTTTATCTTGGTCATTATGCCGGCACCGCTTTCGACTACCCAACCAGGGATGGCTTGCCTAGATTGACATTGGAGATTACCGACACAACTGGGAGTTGGGTAGGAGGTAGCAGTTGGCTGCCATTCGTCCTCGAACGTTATCTTCCCCGCCCCGCTCGATACCGCCTCGTTTGGAGCATAACCCAAGGAGCCAATCCTTTCTATGCATGGGAGCCGGTCCCTCCCAGTGATGACTTTGTAGCATTGGGTTGCATTGGAACGAAGACGGATAAACCTCCTGATGTTCGTATGATGCGATGCGTGTGCAAGCATTGGTGCACTGAAAGCAAAAATGTGAAGAGTATTTGGAATGATAGTGGTTCGGGTGGTCGAGAGGGCAGCATTTGGGTACTCAACTCATTGAATTTGATAGGCTTTGTCAATGGTCATGATCCACCGCGAGGCAAGGCGTATGATCTCAAGAATCACCGTTTCTTCTTGAGGGAATACAGCTGCATTAAGACCAACGGCGTTGCACCTGCGCCAGGATCTTAAGAGTGTGGTAGTACCTTTTCGCGTGAAACTAGAAAGTTACATGACACGAGACGTGAATACATCCGTAGGCTTGAAGAAACATGCAATGAAGAACTTTATGCGTAATTCCAAAACCAAAATGATATGGTATCAACTACAATTACTATTGTACTCGATGACGACAGAAACAAAATGCAGGTTATCTTTTATCGTAGGATCCTAAACAAAGACATCATGGATAACCTCCACCAGCAGGGGTCAACACCACCGCCAATCACTGAGACATACTCGATGTGCACAGATTACGACTTCTTCGACGGCGCCATGGTGGGTGGAAAGGGTAACATCTTGATGCAAGTCTTGCTCACCTGGCCAGCATAGGCGGATTTGCAGCAAGCCAAGTTGCTAGAGTAAACGGGACGACCACTGGGCACGGGCTCGGTATTGATGCACTTCCCCTCCGACCAAGCAAGAGAGTAGTCCGGATAATACGAGCCGCCTCCAGGCTTGGTCGGGGCACTGGTGGGTGGGTTAAGAAGGGACCTGATGCACACCTGGCTGGCCTGTCCGCCATACGCACCCTTGCAACAAGCCAAGTTGGTAGCGTAAACGGGACGACCACTGGGCACAGGCTTGGTGTTGAGACACTTCCCTTCCGTCCAAGGCAGATCGTAGTTGGGGTAGAAGTCGGTTCCTTCCGCTCCAGGATTGGTCGGGGCCATGGTGGGTGGGGTGGCTAGGTTCTTGATGCAAGCGTTGCTCGCCTGTCCGCCATACGCACCCTTGCAGCAGGCAATTTGGGTAGCATACACGGGACGACCACTGGGCACAGGCTTGGTGTTGATGCAAACTCCCTCCGTCCAAGCTAGATCGTAGTTGGGGTAATAATCCGCGCCTGCCGCTCCAGGCTTGGTC
>JALLBK010000270.1:0-39057 GCA_036940085.1 Discostella pseudostelligera | reverse complement strand
GTTTTAATTTGATGAAATTACATAAAATAATGCCATTGCTAAATCCAGAGAATGTTTGGTCGTCCATCGTCGGACGTGGGTTGTTCTTTGACACATTACCATCAATTAGTCCGTATCGGGTCGGTTTCTCGATCGGAGAGCATGTCAATGTGCGTCATCCAAGAAATCCCATATCCTCTAAGCATATCGTCGGTCTTATGTCTGTTGAATGACAGCGTCCGACGGAACACCGCATTACATCACTAATTGTTCTGGATAACTCCATCTAGCACTTAAAACGAAGACACTGTTTCTCTTCCCGTTATCATCATCCCATCTTCTGCCACACATGCACCCGAATGAGCGACATTCACTCCGACCTTGAATGCCTCACATGTATTCGAGTAAGTGATTCCGTTGCATCCACATACATAAATGAGGATACGATTGCAACGATCGCTTCCCGGAGTACATGTGCTGCCATTGGCGCAAGAGTGTGTGCACGGTGTTGCTGCTGATGTCTCGCCGTCACTGTTTTGTAGGGTAATGGTAAACGGATGTTGTTGTTGCTCTTGCTTCGGCATTGTCCCACTGCTATCACCACCACCACCTCGGAGGAGGAGATGGATCTGACGACTACTACTGCTAACACGACCATCACCACCGCCGACGTCTTCGTCGCCATATGGTGCTGCCGCTGCCGCTGCCGCAAACGGACAAGTACCGACCAGCATCATGATGACAATGAGAGCGATGGTAGATGCCGAGACAAAGTTGAGCGATAGGATCTTCATGATTCTCGCTGGTGAATACTACGCCGATGGTGTGTTGTCTACTTTCATGATTGTGATGCATGGGAATGTGATGTTCGTACGGCGCACCGGCGGCGGGCGCGCGGCGGCGAGGTTTGGACATAAAGAAGGAGCGCGACTGCTGACGTCTGGACTCCGACGTACATCTTGCTACGTAGACGTTCTCGCCAAAGATCCAAATTCGGCGAAGCTACATGTGAATCGTCGAGAGAAAGATCCAATGCGTATCTTTCGCAGCCATTGGACTTCCCTTCTGCCCCATGCCAGAAAGAAGATAGGCTGGGATGATGGATGATCAATAAATGCCAATGCAATGCGATAGCGATAGTGCGCTAGCGAAAGGCTCGATCGAATAATAATTGGTCATCGATAGCGATAGCTCGGGCGCTATATGGCTTTGGTTTATGGCGAAGCGTTGAATATCATTCATGACCAGAGCTGATGAGAGGTTGACAGTGTAGGAGCGGAGAGAGATATCGATAACGACTTCTGACGCCGTGACGCTACACACTAATAATTGGAGACACATCCTCATCAACATCAACACCCCAGCAACTTCTTGCGACGGTAGAGAGAGATAGAGAGTGAATACACAACAATGCTGGGCTGGGTTGGTCGGACGGCGGCGGAGGACGATGCCACGACTTATACTATGAACAACTCCAGTAGCAGCAGCACCACCACCAAGCTCAGCGCCAAGGCAGCCAACTCCCTTCGAGAGAAACGACGAGCGGGGAATAATGGAACGCCGTCCTCGGCACCGACTTCGCCCAATGAATCATATTCATCGTCGCGACCGGGCAGTCCTCACGCCAACACTAATAACAACAGAAGCGAGGGGGGAGGAGGAATAATGATCGAGGGGGGCGACAACTCAAACCCTACTGCTAATTTAGGCTCGGGAAGATCCAAAGTCTTCTCCTTCTTCGATCCCGAGGAGATACGTCGACCACCCAACCCGGCGTCACCATCGTCCTCTCGACCACCGCCTTCGCCATCGTTGCCAGCGTCGCCCAGTGGCCGCGATGGTAAGAGTGGGGGTGGAGGTGGTGGGCATTCGACACCACCCAGCAGAAACTATTACAATTATTCTTCCATCGATGCTGCCAGCAGCACTATCACCAATGCAGGCGGAGGTGGTGGTGGTGGAGGAGGGGGGGATGATGCTTCTGTGGCCACAAGCCGCATTCGCAACCACAATCACAATCCTCCCACCAACACCAATGCCACCACCAACAACAACACCAGTAATGTACTAAGCCCTACATCCTCCGCAAAGGCATTCTTGGCCTCGGTCGATACGGCCAAGGAGGTTAAATATGAAGAGGGTGCGACGGAATTATTCATGTTGGTAGAGGATGCCAATTGGGAGGATGTTTGCTCTCGGTACGCTTAGTTTGATACCTCATAGACGTCATGTACTGCTACCCTACGCTCTCGCTCCTCTCGTCGTCTGGAGAGGAGTGGTTGGTGGGCTTCACATCCCTCCTTTGTACTCATCTTTGTCATTGTTCACAACTCTTTACAGAATTGAATACGATCCATCCGAGGCAAGAGTTTGGGTGGTTAGTTCGGGGACGGAAAATACAGTGTTTTCATGGAGTGTGTGGAGGAGATTGCCATTGCATGAGGTTCGTAAACTATACCTTGCAAGATCCATTTTGTGATTTATCATGTTGTCATATATATATGTTTACTCACAAATATTATTACCCGAATTATTATATTTGATATTGCGTAGGCATGTCGACGCCAACCACCCCCGGTAGTCATCTACGCCCTCCTCGCGGCCTATCCTGAATCGGCCATGGAGGAAAATAACTTTGCGGAACTACCCCTCCACGCGGCTGTACGATGTGGAGCCTGTGCCGAGGTGGTCAATTGCATCTTGGCCTCCTATCCGGCGGGAGCACTAGCACGAGACAATTCCGGATGCACTCCATTGGATATATTGAACGGTATTGGAAAGATGATGGATCATGATGCCGTCGTGGCAGCATTGAATCGAGCTATTGCTGTTCACACTCGCGAGACGAAGATGTGGGCAGAGAAGATTGCATCAATGCAACAGGAATTTAAACTGATGAATGATAAACAAAAGTGGGAGTATGATCGTATCATCTCCGAGAAGAAGAATGTGATTGAGAATTTGGAACGTACATCGGAACAGGAACGGCTGGCCACTTCGAATTTGGCGGTGAAGGTAATACAGACAGAACAGGTGGTACAAGACAAACAAAAGGCGGAGAAACGATATCAGGAGAAGATTCGTAAGATTGAGGAGGAAATCGTAGTATTGAAGTCGAGTAATGGATCACGAAAATCGAGAATTAAAGAGTTGGAGGAGACTGTACGATCGGATGCCGAAACGATATTGGAGTTGAACAATCGGATTAAATCGTTACAATCGTCGTTGGTTTCGCTTGTACAAGAAGAGGAGGAGTATGCGGCGACGAAACTTGCCAGTGCGGGGCAAAATTTCAAGTTGTTGGTGGAAAGCCAATTCGTATTCCTGAGGGAGGCGGAGGGCAGGAAGGAATCGATCCGTGCTAAGGTGAAACAGTTAGGTATCAATATCCCTCCGAAGAAGAAGTCAGATGCTGAAATTGCGCAAGAGGAGGAGGAAGCAAAGAGAAAGAAGGCACTCGCCGAGATGCCGGTGGTGGAAGGGGTAAGCAATACTGAGGTAGCAGAGAAGGCATTGGCGTCGGCGATGGCACAATTGGGTCCGTTTGTGGACGGTGAGGTGTGATGATAACTGATACGTGTTGGAGAAATGTAAATTTATGCAGTTCAAAGAGTGGAGGGTCTCCACGTAAAGATTAACTTAAATCGACCCACCGCTTTGCGATCCGATAGAGTTGATGAGACGCTATACTTCTACTCCCGTTACTTCTCAAATTGTCATTGACGATGCAATCGATCCTACACGGGACGTGAACCCAATGTCACCAATCCAACAGCTCTCTGAGTCTACGCAATTGGTGAGAATGTACGATAATGTCATGTCTCTCGTCGGAGCTGTCCCAGCTACATCACCTATGTTGTTCCGAACTATCATTGCGGTGTCAACTTCCAGCACTCTCATGTTTTTGCTATGCCGGGGTCTCCTCTTGCTTCATCTTCCCCTGCTGCAAGAGTGTGGAGGAGAAAGTATACTACCAAGTGGTAATAAGCGATAACCACCACTTCCACTTCCACAGATCTCGTACTCATATCTCAGTACTCTTGATGACAAAGTCTCAAGCAATCCTCCCTTCAACGGATCCTACAGCGAGAGGGGAAGCAAACAATGATGAAAGGCGAACACGTCTCATCCGCCCCTTCCCGTTTGGCAACACTGCCAATTCCACAGCGGCGGTATACTTCGATGGAATGCGGATTCCTCGAGGAGGTGAAGATTGCTGGAGATGCTGCTGTTGCTGCAGTAAAGTAGTAGAGTCTATGCGCGCGACAAATGCAGAGCCTTTTGTCGCCGCTGTATCTTCATGTGACGAACTCGCTTGCACAGCATTGTTCAAAATCGTTGGATTACTGTCCCGGTCCTTCCCTTCCAATAATATCTCCTCCTTCTCCACACGGGTTTCCTTCTTCCCCTTCCCATCCTCCTCCTCCAATTCAGCAATCAAACGCAACAATACCCGCAGCCCATCCTGACAATCCATTTTACTAAAATCAACATGCATCATCCGTCGGTGCAATCTCGAGGCTCGTATTGCATCCCCAATGGCATGAGCACGAACACGATGCGATCCAGTGGAGTCAATGATGTGCAGACTACCTCCACTACCACTCCCTCGTCCATTGTCGCCACCACAGGCAAGCAATCCCACACAGGACAAAGGACGGGATGCAATACCATTGCCAGAACCACCACCAATTCCTCCACTGGCAGTAGCGGCACATTTGGTGAGATAGTAGGATAGTCCCTCGGCGATGCGTCGTCCATGATAGGTGGATGATGTTGTTGGTCCTCGTCGTTGTTGGACACTTTGCTGGTCTTGTTCCAGTCTGGTCATTCCAATAACATTTTCCAATGCGCTGTTTCTATTATTTGCGCCCTTAATCATGATTGCATTCTGATCTGAGGAAATCTTCGATGTAATGGAGGAGGAAACGGCAGTGCTAGAGGAAAGGCTGGGTAGACAGTATACCCGTACCTCTTGCGCCATCAACTCTCTACCAGCTTTGGCAAGTGTGATACTATCTGCTCTCCATCCTGCCGTAAGGAGTGACATTGGTGGTGGTGCTATTGATGAATAATCATACGGTGAAGAAGGATGGTGTTGTGTAAGATGATGATGTTGATGACTATTATTTTCGTAAATAGGCTCGATGCGCAATGGACCACGAAAGGAGAGTGGCAGATCACAGAATATTGCATGTAGTTTGCTTTCATCTGAACGTCCTTCCTCGTTGATCTTGAAGCATTTTTCTGTATTGATGAATGTGGTAGAAGTAGCATCATCATCAGGCGGATCCCCTTCGACTTCAATAACGGTTTCGACTACTTCATCTCCATCATCGTAACCATCGCCCACCATATCCGATTGTTGCATTAGACAACCATCATCAATATTTTTAGAATCCAATACTGATACTGATANCGCCCACCATATCCGATTGTTGCATTAGACAACCATCATCAATATTTTTAGAATCCAATACTGATACTGATAATGATGATGATGATGTGGATAGAATAGTCTCCACATCATAATGCAATGAAAGTAATGCGATTCCATCACGGCAAATGGCTGCTACTGACAAGGGTGATGATGCCACGTGTCGATCTTGAAGATGATGTTGTTGTTGATGATTACTGTCCTGGCGATGATCGTTACTGTCTTCTTCGGTGTCATCGATTCCGTTGCTAATATCTTTGTCAACTTCGGTTGCATCATCAATGACTAATTTGGATGATACTGAATCGTTATCATCGCCGTATTTGCTGAGAGCGAAGATTGTGCCGATGTCGCTGCCGACGACTCTCGTCGTCGTCGTCGTCGTCGTCGTAGATCTGCTGGCTGTCACTTCCGCCGGTATGGCTGCCACCTCAGTGTCGAATAAAATAATTAGCAGACCTACCGCCAATGCCGATGTAGCTAGCATCCTCCCGCTGCCCTTCCTCCTGCTAGCGATGACCATCATTCTCCCCAGCTGCTGGCTCCTCATCGGCGGCGGTAATGATGAAATATGAAATGGCAGCAAGAAGAGTGTGGTGGCGGGAACGAAGATCATGAGGCGATATGGCGGGAAACAGCCGCCCTTTCTCCCCGCCACGTGGAGCTGACACACCGAAAGGCAAAGAGCGAGCAACGACGACGACGACACAATCACCATGACAATGACAAATAATGACAATGATGGAGATGGAGCAGCATCCATCCATAGCCAAAGCCAATAGCCATGCATGGTCCATCGAGGGAGGTACGATATCTAGGAGTATGGCGATGACAATAATTGGCAAGTGAGAGAGTGCAGTACAGTAGCAACGTCAGCAACAACAAGGTCAGCTACGCATCAGCATCAGGAAGGGGAGTTTTTCGCCAAGCGGACAGCAGCACGACGAATACGACCAATGTCGCTCTTCCCCGATATCTGGTGGCAATCTCCCCCATCATCTGGCAAAGACAGAGACGTCAGAGGTCAATATCATCATCGTAATAATAATCTCTGCAACAATCACGAGAATGGCATAATAACAACAAATGGCGAAGGCGACGAAGATATCATGATCCAAAGTCACAATTACGGCTCTATTCGACACAATGAAAATGAAAACAATGACTTGGAAAACAATACAAATCAACGAGCAGTATCACCCATCATCTATGAAGAGCAAACACTACTCCCAATAGTCTACTCACCATCATCGGTTGACAACAATAATAATGACAATGTCCAAAGTGAAATCTCTTCTGCCTCTTGCATCAATGGCAACGAACATGATGATGATGATGATGATTCCATTGAAATCATCGAACAACCACATCGCACCATGGGTCTCATCTTCTTTGACTTTATTCGATGTATTGCCATAAGTGCCAATGTCCGATGTTTGAATACGCAGCTTATGCCGATTTTCATGGCATTGGGATCTGGTGCTGGAATTGGTAATGGGATGGGAGGAAATAGTAAGATGAAGAATAACGCAAATCAATTGGATGCGCTGAGTGTGGCATTACGGTGAGTGAATTACAATTCAATGCAATGCTTTGCTTGAGTTATTTTATGGCATCGACTTTCTCACTCATTTTCTCTCACAACCGCCTACCAATGCAACGTGGCCAGACTCTTCATATCACTCTTCTCCATCCTGCTCATCCTGGTGGAATTTCCAGATGTATTNATGCAACGTGGCCAGACTCTTCATATCACTCTTCTCCATCCTGCTCATCCTGGTGGAATTTCCAGATGTATTCCCATGTTTGCAACATGCTCCTCGATCATATCAACAACCAACAGCCACTACAATACCTACCGCAACTACCAACCATCCTCGATCATCAACCTCGTCAATTGCGTCATCCTCATCTGCAATCACCCCTTTGCTACTACCATCTCAATCATCATCATCATCACCTCCTCCTCCACCACCACCACCACCTCTATACATTACCAACTGGATCCCCCGTGGTATATTCTACATCTTCCTCTCCACAATCACCCTTGAACAATCTCTCGTCGTACGAGCCTTTGACAATGAACGTCATGTCAATTCCTACTCTCGGTTCTTTGATGGATTTTTCATTGTTGTCTCGGCGTACATTATGGCAGCTACGGGAGTTATGTATGTATTATTGGGAATGTGCTGTTGTCAACGTATTATGGAAAGAGTACGACGGGATGAGAAGGAGAAATGGAGGGTGTATTATGAGAAGGTGATGGAGATGGAGTTGCAAGAAGAGGAGGAAGATGACGAAGAGGAGAATGAAGAGGAAGAGCGACGGAAGTTGTTGTTCGCATCATCGTCATCTTTGGAATGGGTAAACGCGGAGAAGACAGCAACAAATGGAAGGAGGAGAGTCCGATTGATCGATGAGGAGGATGAAGAGCAAGAAGAGGAGATACACACTGCACTCGGATGGATACAATGGTATTGTTTCGGAAGATGTTGCTGGCAACGATGGCTACGATGGTGGAGAAGAAAGAGCTGGGAACAAAGAAAGAACCGACGGCGGAGGCGGCGACGGCAACAACATCAGACAAAGGGATGTGGATTTTGTCAACAATTTGGTTGTCGGACGGTGGATTGGAGACTTTGATGAATGAGCGAAATGGTCAACGGAATCATTGCATCGTTCTCACTCCCTCTGTTGATACAAACTCTAGGTGAAGATCGACTCTATTTGGAGAGTCTCCTTTTGTTCAGATGCGACTTGTAACCCAAATTATCAATGAGTTATCACTCACAGCCACTCCCCTCACTTCAGCATGAACCATGAACATCGATCAGCCTCTGTCGCTCTAGTACCAACTCTGCCTCTTTTTCCCTCACTCATTCTCAAGATTGATGCCAGCTGCATTAAGAATTTCCAATACTTCAGAAATGAAAGACTCTCTGTATGATCAAATAAAAGTGTCGCTCCTCCTATCCGAGCTGACGTATGCCCTTAGCCTCATTCGCGAGCTTGGTCGAAAGAACCAACTCGAAGGCGACGACAATGTGACGGCACTAAAGATACCCTTGAATGCCACAGAGTTTCAGCGCATTATCCAGAATAATCCACAACTCACTTCGATTTTCGAGAGTCAGAATGAAGATGCAACGATGCAATTTTCGGCTGTAGATGAGATGAAGGAGAATGAAAGGAAGCTCATGAGGAGGAGTATGATGGGACAGATTACTGACATGCATAGTGATGTGGTGTTTTTCAAGGACCAACCAGACAAAGGGTATCGTGAGCAAACTGAGATGGTATTCGGAATTACAGTTAATAGGTAAGATCTCGCATTTGATTGGGATACGACATCATTGGATATTCATGTAAATCAATTGATTACTAAACTTTGTTGATTTAAACGATATGAAGAAACAAGAAGCGGGTTACTATTGTCTTTCGTGGCTCGCGCACACCTGCTGATTGGGCGGCTAATCGGAAATTCGACGGCTTTGCAGTTCCAAACCCAGTGAAGAACTTGGATGAATTCACAAACGTCGCTTCACTGCCAGATGAGGTGTGCTTCCACAGGGGCTTCTATGAGTATTTACACCGAAAGGACGAAACGGGAGTTGGAGTATTTGAAATTCTCATGCCCATTCTGGAGCAATATCCTGGATATTCACTCAATGTCGCTGGTCACAGTCTAGGCGGTGCACTCGCCAGTATATTTGGAGTCGAAGCAGCGTGCCGAAATGATATTATCAAGCCGGTGAAATGCATAACTCATGCACAACCTCTGGTCGGTGACATCCGACTCCTTCAATCAGTAAGAATGTTGGAGACGAGCGGCAATCTTTTGCTGTTGCGTACACGAAACTCTGGAGATGGCGTTCCATCTGTCCCGGCATTCTCCAAAATCCCAAGCTTCACCTACACTCACATCGGTATGGAGCTGAAGTTGTATGACGACAGCAAATCAAAACGAATGAAGATCATTAAGTCAGAAATGAGGGTGAGAAACTTCTTCCTCAACTTCAAAGCAATGATGATATTGTTTGTCATAAAGGCAGGCAAGGACAAACAGAGGAGGAACCACAGTCTGACAGAGTACTTACGTCGGCTGGAAAAATGCAAAGAGGAAATTCGATCTCTCGGTGAAACGTTGGAAGATATCTACTCTGGAGTCAATTATTCTCCTAGCCTCGCCTAGCCACCCATTCAAAACCAACACTCTCCAGCCTCTGGATGCGCTCTTGCGTGATTCGACTTGGCCTGCCTTCCATCAATAGTTTGTACTCCTTTCTTTGCACTGCAACCCATGAGCCAAGGCTGGTGTAATTAATAGCAATATGGTGTGTAGTGTGAGAATAAGGTAAGCATGACATCGCTGCTCGCTTAGAGACGTCTTACCGAAAGTCCGCCTTGTAATGATGCGGCACCCGCGTCGATCCAGTTTCCTGACGGTACTGCAAAAGTAGATCGAACGATTCCTCCCACGATCGGTTCCCCCTGCCACTCGGGAATACGTCAAATCCGAAGCCCATAGCACTCAACTGATTAAACTTGTCGACCATATCCTGTGATAGATATTCTCGTCCCTCTTGCCAGCTCTTGTACCGTTCGCTCATCTCCACGGCCCACCCACCAATATTGGAATACTTATCATAATTAGGGTCGACTTTCAAATGTCCCATCTCAGACTGGAAGGCCTCGAGCT
The DNA here is from genome assembly GCA_036940085.1 of Discostella pseudostelligera. NCBI lineage: Eukaryota > Bacillariophyta > Thalassiosirophyceae > Thalassiosirales > Thalassiosiraceae > Discostella > Discostella pseudostelligera. Next base: position 28,942 of record JALLBK010000270.1, on the reverse strand, counting down.
GCTGAATCCTCGTGTTCCAATCCAATTCCGGCACAGCTTTCTGAGCTGGCTTCGTTGAGAATTCGAACCCAATGTTGATGAGTTGGTTAATGCGTTCTTCCGTTAAGATCGTGCTAGGAATACCTCGTTGTAAATTCCTGTAGTCGGTGTTCAGCTTCACAACAAACTTGTAAAATCGTTTGGCATCGGCAACATCCGAACTTGGATCCACGATCATTTCTCGACCATCTGCGTTCTCTGGTATGGGATTTGGGACATTGAAGTGTCTGTTCACCCTACCGAATTCCACCTGCACTCAATGAAAACGAACACAAGCCCAGAAATACAAATAAGAAAATGCATATTGATCAGAGACCTGAGGTTGAATAACTCAAATATGAATATAACTACATACGCACCAACTGCTGAAAACGATCATCCCAGCTCAACGCGGAGTATGGACGCTGTCTCAGTGGAACTCCAATTTCTTCCAACTGTGGAAAGCAAATCAATAGAACGCAAGTGAGTTATGAGTGGGTAAATAGCACACTCAAATGAACCTATTCTCCCTACCTTTGGCCGCTTATTCATCATGAAATCGGCATCATTCTTCGTATACAATTTTCGTTGTCCCTTCAACCAATTACCCAGTGCACCCTCCTTATTGGTGGGGAATCTTCCTTCCAATTCCCGAAATTGTTTTAATTCCTCAAGACGTTGTTCCCATGTTACACGTGCGGGGAGTATAGTCCAGGGAAAGGAGATGGCATCGAGAAGTTGTACGCAACTTTGGGTGAGATGTGTGTTGGGAGGAGTAGTACAGGGCTTTGTGGATGGCAAAGATGGTGGATGCATGGAGGTTTCTCCTCTCGTCTCTCCTGCCGACACCGCGTCTACGGAAACTGGCATCATCATAGTATCATCATCGTCGTCGTGATTCTCAGTCTCTGTCTCCTCCGCGTGTTTTGGTAGCTCAAACTCCAATCCTCTATCTCTCAATCTCTTTTTATTGGAACGCAATTCCGCCACCCATCGTCCTAATTCAATATGTTTCATGGGAGGGCTAGCATGACCTGTATCCTCCTTGAACTCGACCAATTTTTGATAAAGAGTGTCAAAGTCGAGTGATCTCCAATGTTGTAACTTGTTCTCATCCTCGTCAGGAGATGACTCGTCTCGTCCTTCTCCAGCGGCGGCAGCGGTATTGTCGGAGGTAGCTAATGCAGAAGATGATGAATCGAGGGCAAATTTATCAAGAACCTTGCGTTGCAGTTCCAATTGTAATGCCTGTTCCAAAAACGGCAATGAGGGATTTGAATGATAATCCATCACACCATTTATGCCACCACCGTTAGTAGGAACGGTGATTCCGCTCGTTCTTCTCCTTCCATCCTCGCTCATGACACCAACTCCACCGCTAGACCCTTCTCCTCCTCCTCCTCCGCTTCCACCACTTCCTCCATCATTCACCTTCAATATCGATTGTTGTTGGTGCTGTTGAACTGCCCTAAAAGCACCTTCCAACTTACTCACCAAACTCCGTAACGCTGGTACACTCACACCGGCATTACTAACGAGACGTCGTCCAGTAGCATGTGTTTCCATAGTAACTAATTCATCATGCAACCATGTAAAATATTGATGTATCATAATATGTAATTCATCCCGTTCCATGTTGGGTAGACAGCCGTTGCTGAGAAGTTTGGGTGATGGCTTAGATTTGGATTTTTTGTTGTTGGCTACCTTTCGCTTCTTCGATTGTTTGTTCATCAAGTCCGACGCCGACCTCATCTCATGTGAAGTAGTCGAAGTAGTAGTAGTGGAAGCTCCAGCACTACTATGGGCATGTACACGCAATTTTCCGTCCATATCACATTCCACAATTGGAATGGCATGGGGATATCGTGCAATCCACTGCTGATGCGATGAATACGGTATGAATTTCATTGAACTCTTTTTATATCCCAAAGTTTGTAAATATTCCACCACTGCGGATGATGATTTGGCGTCATTGACATTAGCAATCCATGCAAAGGTGTGAGATTCGCCACCAAAATGACTGTGACTGTGTGAGCGGCAGGCATGGATGATTCCGGAACAACAAGTGGTGGTATTGATATCGTCGAATATTGTGCCATTGTTGGCACCACCACCAGCAGCAGCAGCAGCATCAGTAGCGGCAGCATTGCCATCACTTCGTCGCGATGACGATGATGAGTCAATATCAGATTTGAAATGGAGGGATATCTTGGTAGCTCGCTTCAATGATATCACCGCTGGAGTTGTCTTCTTTATCGTCTTCGACTTCGACGGTACTACTACTTTCTGCTGTACTGCCTCGACGCTTGCCGCAGTTGCAGTTGGTATTGGTATTGGTAGTGGTAGGGGTGACGCGAGGCCAGAATCAGCACCGCTGACGCTATCGGTGGTATTGGCGGCATCATCGCCATGGTTGCTGGCCTCCTCCAGGGCGGCGACGGCAGCAGCGGCATCGGCATCGACGCCATGGCTTTGGCTTTGGCTTTGGGGGGAGGGGAAGGGCGAAGGGGTGGTTACGGACGACATCTCGGCCATGGTCTGCGTTGGGTTTGGTGCAGAGAAATGCAGAGGTTGGTGGGGTGCAAAAAATTGATTTGGCGGGAAGGCTCGTGGGCGGGGGGCTGTTGACTCCTATCGAAACTTACACGTGGTAGAGATTTGGCGGAGAGACGCTAGTTGACTCGACTACCAAACTTACACGTGTCAAAGATATGGCGGGAGATTGTTGACTCGACTCGAACAGCTTCCACGTGGCGAAGATTTGGCGGGCGGTTGTTCACCGAAGACATGGCGGGAGATTGATGACTCGACTCAAATAATAAGCCTACACGTGGCAAAGAAGGCGACCGACCGATCGATGGATGACTCGATTCGATGCTCGATATCTCGATAATATTATTATGCAGCGAGGAGAGAGCATGCAGCCTCGTTCTGAGTTCTGATCAACATCAACTATCCATACAAAGTAAACTGTTGCCGACGCCAGCAGCAACAACGGAAGGTTTTGATTCTTCGACGACAGCTCGGACGATGAAACAAAACTCTTCCAACATTATTTTCTCCTAGAGGATTGAATCGATTCGACAATGCCAAACCTCTGGGTAAGATTCCTTCCAAAAAAATCGACCAACCATTATTCCGTAATATGTATGCAGTAACACATCACATTCCCAACAAGGCATTCACCGCCGCACTCTCATCCCACTTATGCTTCTCCAACGCCTCTTTGGCACTATCCCTATCAAATCCCATCTCACACACCCTATCAATTGCCTCGTTCTTACTCGCCTCACTCTTGGGCGTGGCATACATTTGTACCCACTGTTGTGCGGTCCGGTCAAATTCTGATTTATTGTCTAAATACATCCGTGCTACTTGAGCGTCCTGTGGGTCGGAGGGTTCGGGCGAGCAGAGAAGGGCTTGGAGGGAGAGCATGGCGGTTTTGATGGTGAGGGCTGGACTCCATTGATCTTTCAAGATATCCTTTGTTGCATACATCGACGATGGATATTATTTGTGAGGTTGGAAATAAAATAATGTCGGGTGATGAATTGATTGAAGTTGGTGGAAAGGAAATTGCATGTTGTTCAACGTGTCGAATAGATCCGTCAAAATGATGTAGTCGATAAGTAAAAAATAGTTTGTTGCGTCGACACACCACGATGACATCCGGTTGTTAATTTGTTGCATGTTAGAGGACCCCCATCAGATGTATGAAAGAAATGCAAAAGAAGGAGAAAATTGGACGTAGAGTAGCAAAGACAAAACAAAATAAATGAGATATGATATGATCAAAAATACCGAACGATGGGCGCCACACTCGACATTGAAGAGAAAGTACGTTTCTCTTCACAAATCCCAAGTTATGATTGGGAAGAGAACATGATAAAATGCTCCCTTTATGCAAAACGCTACGAAGCTATAATACAATGCACGTTCCACTATTACTCACTAAACAAATTGCTCCCGTCTGCGAACTAACATTGGGATGCCATATCTTGGTAATAAATTTCATCTTCGGTGGTTCAAATGGATATTCCGTGGGTATTATAATATCCACATCGAACACACCACCTTCGTAGGGTGTGCCCTCTGGTCCGGTAATTGTTCCAATTAAATGTCTCCACCCGCGGGGGCAGGAGGTTACACTTTTGTCATCATCGGCGACTTGTGCGATGACACCGGAGGTGGAATCAGGTTGGCAGATGAGGGCGATTTCCTTGTCGACTCGACCGGCGGAGGCCATTGTTTGTTTGGGTGCTTGGTACCTTATTGCTATTGGGTGGTGGTGGCTGTAACTGTTTGGTATATTATCGTTGCCGCTGAAGAAGATATTCAGCGGCAGTATCGTAGTGGCCGGTAGTGGCGGCAGCAGCGGCAGATGCAAGAGCAAGCAAAGATCTGGATTTTGGTGGAGAGTCAGTCACAAGCAAGATCTTGCCCAGGATTTGGCGAATTGTTCCACAGAACCACTTTTTTCATGTGCTTTCGCCAACCAGAAGTTCCAGCTGTCACGTGTCAACTCAAGTTGGTGACGTCGGCGATGGACCCGACGTTGGCGACAGACAGATCCAATCAGTACTGGTTCCTCTTCGTAGGATGGGAGAGGAATTCCGAATCCGGTACATACGTGCCGTATCGTACGTATTTTGGCTGCTGATGGAAGAGCCGGTGCCGGTGATGGGTGGTGGAAAATGGAAAATGCGATGCAGCAGCAAAAGCAAAAGCAGGGCAATCGACGCACAAATTCATATCAATGTCATGAATCTCCATTCGTCGTCGTCCATAGTCAAATAGGCAACAATAATAACCATGACATTGGAAGCAGCAATGAACCGAATGAGTCTTATGGCAGGTGCCTTGTCATCTTCGTCCATAGATGGCGGTGCAAACACTACCATCAATGACAACATCAACAACAGCAACACCGGCGTAGGCGGCGGCGTAGGCGATGGTCGTCGTCACATCAACTTTGATCTTGACGCTGCCAACAACGACAATAACGAGAAAGATGGCACCAATGATCCAGATCAAGTGAGAGAATTAGCAACGACAACATCTACAGGATCTGACTACTACGCGAAAGGATCCGCGGAGGTAGCTACGGAGAGTGCATTGACATTGGCAAAGATTCAGCATGTGAGTTGTTGATCAATTATCTGCCATTTTTGTCACGCGGCAAATATTTTTTCTACTTTGACTCTCTGCTTATTGATCTCATCATTTATTCAATCTGCTGCTGCTTCTGCCGTCTTCTTCTTCTTTTCTTATCATTGTCCACTCTTCCTCTCTCTCTCTTAAATGACTTTCACTTTCTACCAATTCTGCAAAACTACTCAATATCCCAATTTAATTCTCACTGTTATTATAGCGACTTCGCCTAACCAAAAAGAGTGATCGTCTCGTCATCGTTCTCGTAGGATTGCCCGGCCGAGGCAAATCATTTATTGCACGAAAGCTTCAAAATTTTCTAACCTGGCGTGGGTCGGAATGCAGAGTGTTCAATGTGGGGAAATATCGTCGTCAGGCAGCTGATGGAGCCTGTGCTGCTGACTTTTTTGATAGTAAGAATACGGCAGCGGCGGAATTGCGTCAATTGGCGGCTAGTTTGGCATTACAAGATATGTTGCGTTGGTTGGATAATGAGGATAACGCGACGAATGCATCCGGAGGGGGGGGAGGGGGAGGACGGACCAGTGGAATGTTCACCACCACAACCAACAGCAATAACAACATGAGGATGATGATGACACTCATGAACAATGAACGGAAAGACCGTGTGGGTATATTCGACGCGACCAATTCCACTAGGGAACGGCGTGATTGGGTATTACGTGAATGCACTTGTCGGAAGAAACGAGCCGGGAAACCCACGGGTGTTGTTTTTGTCGAGAGTATTTGCGACGATGTGGATTTGCTCAATGAAAATTTCCTAACCAAAGTGAACACCTCTCCAGATTACATCGGTATGGATCAAAAGGTGGCTATGGAGGACTTGTTAAGTCGAGTGAAGAAGTACGAGGAGGCATATGAGACCATCGAGGATGATACTCAGAGTTACATCAAAATCTACAATCTATCCTCAAAGATGCTCGTGAATCATATCTATGGACGAATGGCTAAAAGTATCGTCCCGGCACTCATGGCATGGAATGTTGGTACGCGACCGGTCTTCGTCTGTAGGGCCGGTCAGACTATGAATGAATCGGACCGTGCCTCCCTTCGGTGCAGTATGAGCCGTTCCGAAAGCTTGGGTTTGCAGGGGAGGGCGTTCCGTGACGCTTTGTTTGGGTACATGCAGGAGGAGTGCTTGGATTTTATCAATCGACGACAGATGACGGCGTTCTCTCCCGATTTGAATACTGGCACGAGTATTAGTGGAATGATGAATCGCAGTGTAAGCAAGATGAATTTTCGCAAGAGTCTTGATGGTGATTTGGGGTGCTTGTCGTCGATTCAGAGTGATGAGGTTGAGGAGGAGGACGAGGATTTGTATGTTGGGACGGATGGTATTACGCCGTTGCCCTTCCCTTGCTATATCATGACGTCTACTATGCCACGTGCTCGTCAGACGGTTGATTGGGAGGATATGCCCTATCCAATTCAAATGTTGTCGAATTTGAACCCACTGGATAAGGGTGACTTCACAGGCCAAGAGTTGGAAGATATTGCCGTTAAGCATCCAGAGTGGTATGAACAACTGGTCGAGGATCCATTCTACACGAGATTTCCGGGTGGGGAATGCTATGGAGATTTGACTAGCCGACTAGAATCGGTGGTGGTGGATATCGAACAGCAAGTTGGGCCTGTCCTCGTCGTGAGCCATGTTAGTGTCCTTCAGGTATTGGTGGCATATTTCCGAAATACACCCGTGGAGAACTGCACATCTATTGCTCTCCCTCTGAACACTGTACTCAAGTTCACCCCCGCCAAGGGTGGTGGGTGGCAGGAAAGTCAAATCCGAATCCAGACTTCTCCGAGCAATTCCCATAACGATCTAAGTAGCATGGACAATACTGCGGCCGATGCCAATGTCCCTGCAGTAGAAGGACAACGCACGCCTTTGGTGAGAACTCCCGTCGGATCATATAAGAAAATTGATGTCATACATCATGCCGGCAAGGGTAGCCCTCCCGAAATGGTCTCTCCATCGGAATCTCTCCCAATTTGGGGCGATCATGCTATGCGTGATACCTCATATCGCCGTCATACGACGATGCCAGTACTTCCTCTTGGTCGGGGTGCACTATGAAATACAACAATCCGTGTAAGCCCTGCAATTGGTGGGATGCGATGTGCATGAGTTTTGTGTGGGGCTCTTGACGCTGAAATGATATTCAATGTTCACCCTTATTGGATTTTGTGATTAGAGTAATTGTCGCAATTAGAATTAGATGTGCGTGATTGCAACCCTTGCAGTAGTTACTTCTAACTGAATTGAGCAGCTCGAGTATCGCTCCTCTTTCCCTGGAGATATTGTAGGTAGAGAGAGTCGGTTTCATGAAGGAAGTTCTTTGATGATGGGTAGTAGACGCGCAGAAAACGCCCGTTGGATAGATCCCCAATCAACTACATACATTTGCAGGACGGTGTTTACAGTGGATAATGAGTTCACTATGATTACAGCCAGTTTACTATTACCTCGAATGGCTCGTTACCACATTTAACGTGTCAAACGTCAAGTAGTAGACGAAGCGTCGGTCGCCTTTCGATTGACCACGAGGTGTTCCCAGCAAGTAGTGTCCAACAGCATTGTCAATTGGGAGCTTTTTGGATGTAGACTGTTTCGAACTCCTCTCGCAATTCGCTGTAGTGTCCCTCGACGACGCCGGTGATGACCATCATGAGTGCGACAAATGGGAAGGCCATGAAGCCCTGATCAATCGCCACATGTAAGAAGGCATTGAGGTATTTGGTCTTACTGAATGGAAAGTAGGAGTGGAGCATCGTTGAATGACATGAATACCGTGGAATGTATTCGTCGAGCACGGCACTGTTCGAATAATCAGTGATTTCGTCCTTGGTGTCGTTATCGCCATCGAGGCAAGGAGGATCTTCGCATTGTTGAATTGGAAGTTGATGCTCCATAAATGTGTAGAAGTAATGCAATATCGGTCCATAGCAAAGACCAGTGAGAAACACGGCCAAAATACGTTGGGCATGCAATCCCTCGGTAGAGTCTGATCGTAGCGAAGTGTTGTTTTCAATGTATTGCGCAAGCAAATCCCCAAGAATGGCCGATAGTCCCCCCGTGGCACTCTTGGTGAGTACTGGAGATTCGTCGACACGTTTGGAGTACCAGGATCCGAAGCGGTAAAAGATGTTGTACTTGGAACGGCGAGAAGCAGTTGGCAGATCTGCTGCATGGTATTCGTCGACATCCATTGAATAATATCCGTCGATAGCGGGAGACTTCTCATTGACGATGGCGGCAGCAGCGGTAGATGATGATGATGATGATGACTTTGGCACTGAGCTGTTGCTTGAAATTGAATGGACATCCATGACTGCGGAGGCACCATTGAATGACATCGTCCACGGCCGAACTTCGACGGCGGGAGGATCTAGGACTAGCACCGCCATGGTTATGCTATTTTGTCACCGAGTTGAGTTGAAGAATTAATCTATTACGATGGGTTGATGGATCGCATTCGCTTTGAAATCACCGGAGAGCTTTGTGGAGCTGATAGTGTGTAAGTAGGCAAGCACATCTAGCTAGCGGCGGGAGTGGAGGAGCGGCGCTTGCGGCGGCACCAGCAGACTAGATAGCAGACATCGCCATGGTCACCAGCAAAAGTATGGGGCAACGGGCAACGGCACGTTGACATTTTTTGGTACCATAGGTGAGCACAGTCTCGCTGATTGAAAATTGACTTAATGAGTCGTCCGTGAAAGTAGTAATTCCTTCATTGATGGGAAATTTACCTTTGCGAACAGCGATTCAAGCTCTCAAAGTCAGCCTCACCACAAGATGTGTCTTCCTTTCGAGACACCCAACTCACAAAATCGATCTTAAGTGGTTGCAACAGGTTAAATTCACGGTAGAACACATTTGGAGGCAATGGTGAATAGCTTTAAGATTAATGACTATTATGGCTTCCGCATAAGTGAATGTTGTCCTTCTCCGCCGTTCGCCGTCCGCTGCTCGAGGGCGCTTGGTTCCATTATTCGTCGACGAGTGCTAGCCTTTCATTTCATTCGACCCATTGGATAATTCATTACCATTCAAAGCCGAGAGCGTCAAGTTTCGCTATTCGGTCTTCGGTCAGCTTCCTCGTGCCTTCCTTCTCAGGTCTTCTACGTGTGTACCGGACATTGGCACAAAATTGACCGAGGCTTTGGTCTTCCGCGATCCTTACATTGACATGCCCGTGCTCCGCTTTGTAATTGTTGAGATCTTCCAACCGCTCTTCGAATGATTTGGTTACATACTCCTGTGTCTCCCAATCGAAGCCGACGGAATCCAGCGCTGCAATTCGTTCCTCAGTCAATTGCATACCTTTGCCCGGATTTTTGCGCGCATACCTTGCATTAGCACAGAATTGAGAAAGGCTTTTGTCGTCCGGTATTTTCACATTCACATGTCCATGAATCGCCTTGTACTTCTTTAGGTCTTCCACTCGATCTGAGAACGTTTTGTATCTGCCACGCATTTGGTTACGTTTTGAACCTCGAGTCACCGCCGTCGCCGGAAGAGGTTGTTCACTGGAAGGCACTTCGATCGGTTGAGGTTTCACATCTTTCTTACCGGATGCAATCTGCTGGTTCAATTCCTGGATAAGCCCATCGTTCAACTGCGATTCGGCAACAACAAAATATTTCGTGGGCATCTTGATCCTTCACTTCCTTCCAAATCCTGAATGACGGCTTGATCATTTTATGAACATCAATTGAAAATTTGTTGATCCTCTTTGAATTTAAATGAATTCTTCAAATTCAATTGAAAGAGTTTTAGTGTCCCAACACCTTCCGAAGTCGCGGTGGTCTGCATCTCAACATTATCGTACTCGAAGCAATGACGGCAGGTCGCCATCGGCCACCACGACGTACAGCAATGTCGACGTTCGACCAACATCAGCTACGACGAAAGGATGAAAAGTTACCGCTTGCGATTTTGATCCACTTCAACTATTACCTCAGCTGCATATTCGCAGTTTTGATTGGCCCGCTTGTATTTGAAAAATACAGACACTACAACTTTCAAAACTCGTTCCAAAGATCACTCATAGTTCCGTTGTATTGCGCATGGGTACTTGCCGAAATCCCAAGACTCTATGTTGGTCAGAAGGGTGTCTTGCGCGACACGTTGCCAGAAATGTCAGCCTTCCTTCTCATTTCATTCTTTCCCCAGATTTGGATTGTAATTTATCTCGGCTTCCTCCAAGAGTTGATACTACCTTTTGATTCCGTGCTGGGAATAACGATGATCGTAGTCATAACGGTGGAAATAGTGCTGACATGGAGGATTCTGCGTTCGTTGATCACACGACAATATAATCAATTCTATCAGAGCGTTGGCTGAAAAATTCATCATCCGTCGGAACAACGAGAAGCTGAAGCCATCATGATGTAAGCCCAATGAGGCTATGCATCACGGAAATTGTCTCGGCACATATGTGTTTGGTAGGAGTGCCGGATGATTCCTCCCTTGACTTTCATCTCGCGATGGAGGAATTCGATCACATGGAATGAAAAGACGCAATGCAAAACAAGAAATGAGTGCACGGTGTCATAAAATTGTTCCATTTTGCATCAAAGCATTCAAAGCATGAGTACAATAATGTGGATCTCGAGGTAAAGCTCAAACACGAACAGTAAATAATCATGTCCAAGGGCAAATGAGACGCGTTCTTATAGCGCAACAAGAAATAAGGAAATACCAATTGATTGATCGTTTGGATGTGAACACCAATCAACTTTGCAGTATTGTATTGCGCGCAGAGAGAGTGCTTTCAAACTATATTTCGCTCACCTTGTTCAGGAAGACTCCGATCGAACGATCAAAGCTCACCCACATGTGCTGCATCGGTTGCATTCAACCTTGAACCTTTTTGCTCTTCCTTGCCTCCCTCGCCTTGGCCATGCCGGCTTCATATGGCGGTTGGATTGGTGGTGCCAACGGAGCCTTGGACTCGGAGGTGGATGAAACGTCGTAGCTCTTGTCCGAATCAAAGATAACATTGTTGGTGACGGAGGCATCTGTCACACCACGACCACCACCGCATGCAACGAACGGAACGATAACTGGGACAACAGCGATGTTGCCTTCCTCCTCATCGTCGTCTACTACTCCCTCGTCTACTTTTCCCGGATGATGACGACGCAACCGTAAACCTCCCACACCACCACTTTCCTCATCCCAACCACCCTCCAAGGCCAAATTCATACACTTCCTCCTTCCACCACTAACACTAGTACCCACCCTTACCTCATCATTCTCATCGTCATCCCAGTGATGGCAATCCATCATTTTTCCATAAGCAAAGCCACGACAAACTACAAAGCTCTCCAAACTAGCATTCCTACTCGCCCGCGGTTTCGCACACACCACCTCCTCAAACAATAATTGCAATTGTGCATAGACCAATCCAACATCCGCACCCCGGAATATCTTGGCCACAAATGTTCCACCTGGTAGGAGAATGTGTGTCACAATATTGATGGCCGATAGTAGAAGTTGGGATTGGATGTATTCGTCAAAGGGTGAATGACCGATGATGTCAGGTGCACCATCGCAGACTACTAGCTAGAAAGAGAGGTTATGATGATGTTATGATGTGGTGATTTGGTAATGTTGGTGATTTTGCAGTTGTTTATACGAGCAATAATATCAAGAGCGAGAAGTGGAGTGAAGAGTTGAGAGACAAAGTCGAAAAACAAAAGAAATCGAATACCAACCACCATCAACAAAAATCGTACCTCGGCCCTCTTCCCCCCCAAGTTACGAATGATTTCATGAGCCGTACTTTCACATGTAATATCTCCTCGAATGAAAGTTACGCCTGGCAATGGTTCCATTGGCCATAGATCTACGGCTACTACTACTGGTGCAGCTTCTGATATTGCCTTGTCATTAATTGATGTCGCCGTACAATTTTGTTGGCTGCCGTCGTTGTCATGACGTGTATGACAGCCATCATCATCGTTGTTGCTAAGGTTCACGTTATTGGAATCGTTGTTGTTATCGTTCTCATTATCATTGGGTTGATCAATGTAGTCATGATCGTTGACCATCATGCTACTACTAGTCATGCATTCGACGAGGACTTGACTCCACCCTCCCGGGGCGGCGCATAGATCTACCGCGCGGCGGACTACGAGGTGACGACGTCGACGAGGGTTAGTATTGTTGTTATTCTCATCAGATTCATCATTATCGCCATCATCGCTACCGATGCCGTTGGTTGTAACTTCTTGTGCATCGCCATCATCATTGGCATTGTCACCGCAGCCATTGATACCATCAGATGATGTTGCCGATCGTCGAGGTCGGATTCGAAACAAGTCAAACTCCTCATCCAACTGCAATAATTTGTACGCACTCCGCGCTCGATAGCCAGACTCTTTGGCCTGGCGGTAGTACACGTCACGCTTGTCGCGGGAGAGTTTGCCCATAATGATATCTATCGGCCCTTGATGTCGTCCATTGTCATGGGCATCGGCATCGGCATCATATTATGCATCAATTCAGTGCAATCTATGTCAATTGTCAAGTCAATGGTCGTCCTATCTAGAGTACTATCTAGTCGCTCTCTTTTGTTGCTTGTGCGGTTGGTAGACGTCCACGTGGAAGTGAAGATCGAAGTCTCCCGCCATATCTTTATCTCCCGCCATATTTGTCACGCTCCGTCGACGGACGGACAGAGAATGCGAAAGTGCGAGGAGTGCCACCATCGACGGATAAATGAGACAAATCCTACCAGCTGGTTCACAGCGGATTTACGCCATGGTTCAAGGTCCAAAATCTCGATTTGGAGGTCGATAAATCAAAGCAAGCAAAAGCAGGAGTCGTTGCAAGCTCTTTCCGTGCGTCCGCCGTCCGCCACTCTGTCATGGTGAATGGTGATTGGTGATGGCGACCGACGGTGACGGATGCCATAACCAAAAGTAACAACCTCTGAAGCAGCACAGTAACATCGCAAGCAATATATCAAGCAATTCACCTCTTCCATCCCGCGACCATCGAGCCGGGGGAAAGATATTTCTACAAGCTCTCTTGTTCAACATCATCACTATCATAACGAGTATCTCCACGACGAGCCCTCCAAATCATCATTTTTTCACCATGGCCACCAACGAGAACAATAGCAGCGACAGCAACAAATCCTTTTCAACTCCACCACCATCCTCATCGTCGTCATCCTTCTTGATCCAAGTCTCCGAACCTCCCCTACCAACCTACAATGAAATTCAAACATTCCTTTCCACCTCGTCACCCAACTGTGGTGCCATTGCCACCTTTGCCGGTATCACACGCAATAGCTTTCAATCTAAAACCGTACTTCAATTACATTACGAGGGATACACTTCCATGGCACTCTCTACACTCCATTCTCTATGTGTCGATGCCAAAGCTAAATATCCCACTGTAGATCGAATAGTGGCAGTACATATAATAGGATCATGCAATGTTGGTGAAACCAGTGTGATTGTGGGATGCAATGCCCCGCATAGAAAGGAGGCATTGGCATGTACGGAATATTTAATTGATGAATTGAAAGCACGGGTGCCTATTTGGAAGAAGGAGATTTATGAAGATGATGGAAGTGGAGTTGGAGGTGGTGTATGGAAGGAGAATGTGGAATGGCGTGAGGGAAGGAGATGTCGGGTTATGGTGAAAGAACAAGAAGGGGGAGAACTATTACAGGGAACCAAGGACGAGGAGGAATGAAGCAGCAGCAGCAGCAGCAACAACAACAACGTTGAAATCTTCTAAATCAGTTACACAGAAACTCTACATTAACAAGCAAAACAAACCGTCGGCATCATCACATCATCTACACGATCATCAGTGTCTCTGTCATCTCTCGATTTCGCTCTCCTATCTCCTACTGGCCCCCATTCTCCATCATTTCACTTTCTGCTACTCGCATTGGTGCTGGTGGCGGAGCTGCTGCTGATGGTGACAATGCTGGTAGTGGGGATGGGAATCCGGATAGCCGCATCAATCGCAAAGAGGACATGCCTGGAAACATCGTATTGTTCCGTCGGCGCTAGCGATAGAGAGGAGTCGTCATCGGCCCTGGTGGTAGCAGAAGAAACAGCAGCGGGAGTTGTACTGGTGCTTGCTGTAGGAGTGCCATAGACATCATCTTCTGTCGTTGTTGATGATGATATTATCGATGATGGCGCTGATGTTTCGCCCGATGAACTTGTCGTCGTTTCCTTGAATGGGTCGAGGAATACACCTTTCAGCACTTCACCCTTCCCCAAACGGGATTTATGTCTATCCACAAATATGCTTGGCGACATTGGTATAGGCAGGAGACTGCACTGCACCTCCTCCGTCTCTGGAATATAGATGCAAACTTCGTTACCGTACTTCTTCGAGACGAGATTTATCCGCACGGCAATATCACCCGCTGTAAGGTTCAAGGAAATGCAATCCTGGAGGAATGCATCGCTTTTTGGTGGTGGTAGTACTAGAGGGGGAGACTTTTTCTTCTTGTTGTTCCTGGACTTGAATATATGAAGCGTATCTTCGAGGAGGATTATGTATCGAAAATCACTCCGCTTGGGATTGCGAATGATACCATCCCACGATGCAGTATTCCCTACGCGAAATGCGATCCAACCCTGGATGATCACCTCGCCTTTTTGGCCCGAGCGTCGGAGCTCCTTTAGGAAGGTTGAGCTTTTTGGCAAGAATGTATCCTCCCATTGTCCTCCAACTCGCCGGAAGGATGGATCGACATGACGTTTCTTCTTTAGTATCGATGCTGATGGCAAAGGAGACAATTTCGGTAGACTTTTGGGTATGGTCTTCCTATGGCCCGATGTCCAACAACCCTCTGTATCATCAATTAACGTGGAGGTGTTGCTAAGTTGTGAGTGATGCCTTCGTCGACACCGTCGACAGCATGTTGGTCGACATCGTCGGCTACCCCGTGCGATGGATTGGAGTAATTTTATCAAACATTTGAAGGAACTCATCACGCTAATTCCGAGTGCAGACAGTGGAGACACGCGTTCTTTGCTGATTGTCATTGGCGGAGAGAATTGGAACAGATTCCTCCCAGCTGGAATATCTTCGTTAGGTGTGCATTTGGGGATGCTTCTTGGCGTGCCATATTGTGGCACACTTCCAGAGTCGAATACCAACCTCTTTCGAGAACTACTGGGCGGCAATTGTACTGGTGGCGTAGTCTCGGCGACAATATTTTCCTCGCTGTTCGGATATTCTAACGTCGGACTGAAGAAGGCATCTAATGCGATGGAGCTCACATCGGAATCGCCAGACACGTCGCTTCGTTTTTCGCAAGTGACAACCTCCATCGTTCTTCGGAACGAATCCGAATCAATCCTTTCTCGATGTTCAGGCGTATGATATTTTGGACGGACTCCCTTGGTCTCGTTGCCGATATCCCGTTGGCTGTCTCGGTCGTAAGGTGTACCGACTTCTTCCTTGATCACTTGGAATGAATAGATTGCATCTAACGTTTGTGCTGTAAACATGCCCATATGGGAGATGTCAGACCGACGATGAAGAGTATTGGATGTTGATGCCATCGTGGCTCCAAATTTTGCTTCCGAGGCCTCCTTGCTATGCAGAGTTCGAGGCGTCAATCTCGCCGTAAACAGCTCGGGAGCAGTAAAGTTTGAGATCGGTAGGAAATCTGCTTGAAGGGCTCGCACCTCGCGCATTGCTGCATCTGGAAAGGAATCGCTATAACCTGGTTCTAGTAGACTCGTCGAATTATCAATCACAACAAAACAATCATTACGGTGTCGCTCTTCTACTCCGTGTGACATCGGTAGAATACAGCCCATGCAAGTAACGGGCGTATCAGAGGGTAATCTGCCGTGTTTCGGATCTCGGATACCGCACGCCTGGCTCTGACTTGACGACAGTTCTGTTTCTGCATCCGTCCGCCCACAAGAGTCTTTTGTCGATGCCAATGACTTTAATTGATTGTCGGGAGATGGAATCGAAAGCGAGGAGGGCAGCATGTAATTTTGACCCAATGAGTGTTCAGTTGCGTCGTCATGATCATTCGGTGACTGTGAAGTAACTTTACCGTCGCTCAAATCAGGATGTTCCTGACGTGATGCCGATTCCATCGTCGAATATCACTAGACAATGCGGCGCAATCCGCAGATGTGCTTTGAGTCTCACGACGCTCGTTTGATGTTCGAGGCTCCTCAACTCTTGCTCGAGTAGGTGATTGCGGTCTTCGCTTTTGAATGTATGATATGACACCCATCCATTAGGCTTGGTCTCAGATCGAATGACAGTGGCTGTCGTCCACTGGCTTGTGGGTTTGATCTGAAGAAGCTTGTTTCCGTTATTAGTTGAACTCGGTGCACCCAATTGGGTGAGGTCTCCATCACCAGAGATACTTATTGATGACCCCTTCGATGCAAAGGAGCTTCACCAGCTTTTGCAAAGTCAGGTTTGCATCATAAAATAAATAATTTCCAGAGTGCAAAACAATTTCGCCTCAACCAGGTTTCCGATTTGCGGTGGTGGAGGCCTAATTCATGAAAGTGAAAGTGGCCGTAACTTCCAACCCGGCTTCACTACTTATCGCATCAAGTACCATTTTGGCAGCTTTCATATTTGGGTGAGTATTGTCGCCAAGGATGACCTTTCAAACGGATGCAGAACCACTCTCGAGATATCGGATCGCTTCGGATAGGCAGCATACAATCTTGCGTCGACGTAGAACGAAAGTCAGAGCTGTCAATTGTGGTAATTATTCAGTGTTACCTATTCTTCTATCTTGCAGGATAGTCGAGAATACGTTCGAGCATTGTGATCGTAGGATCGAGTAATCAATATCGGCTCCAAACCACTGCACCGTGCTAAGCGAAAGGGCTTGTGAATTATCATTCATCCCATCCAATTATTGAGTAGAAAGTTCCACGTGAATTATTCTAGCCCCGAGGACCATCTTTCTCAAGCAGGTTCCAAATCTTGAAACAAGCTATCATGAAAGCGAACTTAGAGATGGGGAGCATAGATATCAAACTTATCAAAGAAGATGAAGGGCTTTCCATCCAATTGCTCATGAACCATCATACCGAGGATGCCCATCTGTGCCGCACGGCCATTGTTCAACTCTCTGGTCCTCAAATCAATCATATCGGCTTCAGTTCGTGCAAATGGTCCGAAACCAACGGGGAATGCGGTAGCGCCTTTTGATGATGTGTTGGAGGTATCAAGAACAGGAAGCGAAAGATTAGATCAGCATTCTAAAGAGACGTCAAACATGATGTATCACTAGGTAGAGAGGTATTACTCCGACTAAACTCACTGAAATCACCAGGGAACGATCCCTCCTTTTGCTTCCAGGTCAATTCCAAAAGTCCAGCGACCAATGCCACGGGGATCAAATTCTCAGCACCCATCTTGAGAACGGACTGTGGTCAAAAATAACAGAGAGCATTGAGTGTAATGAAATGCACATCAAAATCAATGTACGTCAATCGAGATACATATTCCTCACCTCGTGACCAGCAGGGAAATCCTCGCAGCCAGGGAAACGTGCTCCAGACCACGTGGTGGCATATCCCCAAGTGGCAAGCATGGCAATACGTCCATGCTTCAACTCCACACCACGAAGATGATCGAATCGCTTCTTGTCACCATCGGTAACGTAGCCCAATGGATCCCAGCATCCAAGTTCGGCGGAGGCGGCACCGATTTCATTATCAAAGGCACCGTTGAGTGCGGTGGTGGTAGCCTTGCCGTTGGTGGAGGCGGGGGCAAAGGCGCTAGCGCCGGCGATGAGGGTGGTGAGGAGGGCGAGCTTCATCATGGTTGAATTGGATGGCATTCAATGTTGTTAGCGGACTGTGTTTGAGTGCAACAACTGCAAGGTGGTGGTGATGACGTCAAAGATCGAGGTTCAAGGTCGTCTCTTTGGCGATGTTTCGCGAAGCAATCGGACACAAGTGATTTCCGTTCACGAAATGTGTCCAGAGAGAACTTCACCTTCACAGAAAAATTCCTCGCACTTCTCTTTTGCCGCGGCACCATGAGATCCGAACTTTGACGCCGCCTATGCACCACGTTCCCATTATCATCGATCCCATTATTCTCCTCTCAACGCATTTGAGAGATCAATTCATTAATTTATCATCGCCTTCATCGTCAACGTCATCGTCATCGTCGCCAGTTGTTCAACCATGAAATTCACCACGCCTCTTCTCTTCGCCGCCGCCGGCTCGTCCACCGTCGTGGCGAAGGAGTACATGAACGAGATCAAGATTATGGAAGGACATACCAAGAGGCATCACATTGTATCGCCGCTTCCCCACACGTGAGTCTCGCTTCAGGGCGTGTAGTGCTGCTGTTCATCTTGAAATAATATATGCTGTACGATATTTCTGTTTTCGATATTCTCATTTCTTTATGTCTCAAATCATCTCACGCATCAAATCACATTATACATCATCGTCGTCGCTTTCACCGCCGGATAGCTACTTGTTCAAAGAAGATATTCCCGACAATTTCTCCTGGGACAATGTTGATGGCAAATCGTACTTGACGAAGCATTTGAATCAGCACATTCCTCATTATTGTGGCAGGTATGATGGTGCATGGTGCACCCCGTTCTGATGCCCGACTCTACATGATGCGCCTGTTCAATCATCTCTAAACACATTCCATTTTACTGATTGTCTCTGTCATCTCTTCGTCATATTGTTATCTCTCAACTAATAGCTGCTGGGCCCATGGAGCCATATCCAGCCTCATGGATCGAATTAAGATTGCACGCAAGGGGGAAGGACACGACATTATTCTTAGCATTCAATACGTTTTGAATTGTGGTGGTGGTACCGCAGGATCGTGTCATGGTGGTTATCATACGGGCGTGTATCAACTTATTCAGGAGACGGGCTTTATTCCCTTTGAGACGTGAGTGTTTTTATTCATGAGGAGGCTGGTTGTCTTTGATACATTTCCTGGTTTTATTGTAACTCACATGTCGAACGTTGATGCCACTTTCACCCCCTTCCGCATTCAAATTTCGGATGCATCCACCTTCAATTAACATTGTAATTGCAGATGCCAACCCTACATTGCATGCTCCTCCGAATCCCAGGAAGGATTCTGTCCCCAGGTCGACACCACATGCTCGGCCATTAACACCTGCCGTACTTGCTCGGGATTTTCCGATTCCGGTGGTGAGTGCGTCGAACTTGACTACTTCCCCAATGCTACCGTGGCCGAGTATGGTGAAATTGGAGGAATGTTTGATGATTTATTTGGAAACGCAGCGGATAGGGCACACAAGATCAAGGCGGAAATTTATGCTCGTGGACCGGTAGCAACGACAATAAATGCTGATCCACTAAGGGATTATGAGGGTGGTATTCTCGATGATGAATCGGCCTCGACCAGCACCAATCATATTGTTTCCATTGTAGGATTTGGGAAAGATCCTGATACCAACCAAGACTATTGGATCATTCGTAACTCATGGGGAGAATACTGGGGCGAAATGGGCTTTGCTCGGATTGCCGCTGGAAAGAACATGCTCGGCATTGAAGATCATGTCGCATGGGTCACGCCGGGAACTTTCACCATTGCCAATGTTGCCTGTTCGGAAGATGGGAAGATATGCGGTGATGAGATACAGAATCATGGATCGCCCATTGTGAGAAAGTTTGTGAGTCATACTTATGTCGATCCTTCGGTGGAGTTTATCGCGAGGAAGGAGGCAATGTCTCTCCAGTCGAGCCTCCGCATTAAGAAGTGAATTGAAGAAGAAGAAATTGTCTTTCCGGGGATTGATGATGTGCCCCGTTGGTTTAAGTAAAAGTGCAATATCGAGTGGTTGGCAACTATTAATTGTAAAGCATTAGCAGCTATTATATCCGTGCAATGCTGCTTACACACTATTATATCTCAGGTGTACATAGCAGATGGCTGATCGACATGACGAGTTCATTCAACCAGCTATCCACGCGAGAACTTACAAAATTAAAGCCGCCCGGCAAATTTGTGCACAAAAGAATTATCATCTACCTAATCTTGCCTCGTATTTGAGCCGGTGCCTATTCCATTTCCAAAGCTGTTTGTTCGCTTTCCAGATCTTCTTCAGCCAAGGTCGAACAGCCAATGATGCTGTCGATAACACTTCAACCTTCTTGGCATGTCGTGCCTCAATTTGCTCCATTTGGTCCTTGGTAGGTGTTTCATTCGACGTGAACGATAAGGATAAAGGTGGGCTGATTGGACTTAAAATATATTTCACAGCCGACTCTTGTTCGTCAGAATCATAGGGACAATACTCAAGTAGATAATTCAGTTCTTTCTCGGGATTCTCAAATTCTAGATGTGGCACCCTTGGCTTGTTTTGCACCAGCTTTCCTTGCACATTGTTTCCCTCGGAGTCGACAATAGTGAGCCGTCGGACTTCCTTACCTACAACCAATGTCGAGGAGGAGTCATCGTCGCATTCCTCCCATTTCCAATCAAATGTCGCACCAATCGGCAGATGGTCACTAGGGTATTTACAATCCAACGAAGGTAGACCAGTCGCCAATACTTTTCGTCGTTCCTCCTCTCGCCACTTCTCCATCTCACTCTCATCACAAAAGTATCGTTCCCATACCTCGGAATCATTGACAAACATCCTCTTGAGACCTGTCCGTTTCAATGTCATGGAGGAGAACCAAATCTGATCCAGCCCAGGTACAGGTCGTTTCGATAACTCGCTGCAGAATGTAAAGTGAGACTGTGCATTATCCTTCCCCAACCACTTGGGATAAGCACTGGTCATTCCATTGCGGCGGAATGGGTGGGGTTCAATACCTGCCATTTCCTCCTCGGGTAAAGGCGTACCCCATTCCATAATTGGATGTATTACTTCGGTAGCCTCCGTCGATTCCAAAAACGATGGAGGTAAAACAATGGCATCTTCTCCATGTATGCCACCGAGTCCAGCATGCCTACCGAGCCGACCCATGCGTAAATAGGTGGAACATGCCGAGGATTGGAGCTCACAGTTGAAATCTCCCGCGAGGATGAGTGCATTGAGTGTATTAAGATCCTCAGATGATGATGACGATGTTGATTTGTCCATGTTGTTGTGAGTTTGTTCCATCCTGTTTGCCAAATCAAACAGGGCATGCTGTAATTGTCGAGTACGTTCAGAGAACCGTCGAGGATTTCCTTCCAAGTGAACATTGACAATTGCAATAGTAGGACGCGTTGTAGTTGATGATACTGTGTCCTTGTCACTGCCATAATCTCCTCTAAATCTCAAAACAGTCGTCAAACTACGTGTCCGTACCGATGCTGGACCAACCGGTTCAAACATATTCCGTTTCCAAAAGGTGGCAACAATATGATTCCGTGGATTGCGATGTCTCGTAGCTTCTTTTATAGTGGTGGGTGCATCCATCCGATCATCCTCTTGAGCAACACCATCATATCCAAAGGTGGATAATGCAGGTACTAAATCTTTAAAGGATTGAATCTCACATTCCTGGAGGCAGATAATGTCCGACCTTGAATGGGAGAGTATTTCAATGATACGTTTCAGACGCCTGGGCCATGGATGAGGATGGGAAGATGACGACAATAATGATTGAATTGGTGATTGAGTGAGGGGTAGAGCCACTCGTTGGATTCTTCTCTTTTGATAATGCGACTCATAGAGTGATTGCGCAAGTATATTCCATGACAGTACACTGAATGGAGGCGGTTGAAGAGTAGTACGATGGGAGTGTTGAAGTATGTCCACATTATTTTCATCATCGCCATTATCGAATCCGAGATTATCTAACCATACTATTGCTTCGTCCTGTTCTATCTCATCGTTTCTCTGTTGGCCCATTCCATCGACGCCATTGGAGTGTTTGACAAGAAATTTCGAGTATCGGCTAAAGTTGTCAGTACCAGTTGGGATGCCACCGTCGTTGCTGATACTGGTTGAGGATGAATAGAACATCACGACCGGTGATGATGCCATCGACAGTCTCGACGAGTGAAGAAATTGTAAGGGGGGTGTTGATAGTGCCGTAACTGTGGATGATGGTAGGCAAGTCGACGCCTTGTGCATCGATAGTGACACCGCCGCCGCTGGGATCAATCTTTTCATGTTGTTGTTGTGACGGCATCGAGAGGACGCATTGCGCGGCGCTCTTATGACAAAGTGGTCGGGACGAAAGAAGAGCATGGGCAAGCCTAGGGTGATAGCAATAGTAGTGCGCTGGCAGTCATGTCTCCCACGTGCTTGCGAGACGACACTACCAATGCTACTCAATGCCATGGTCA
This sequence comes from Discostella pseudostelligera, assembly GCA_036940085.1. Taxonomy (NCBI): domain Eukaryota; phylum Bacillariophyta; class Thalassiosirophyceae; order Thalassiosirales; family Thalassiosiraceae; genus Discostella; species Discostella pseudostelligera. Next base: position 6,471 of record JALLBK010000270.1, on the reverse strand, counting down.
AGGTGAGGTGTCAAGGTCAAGGTGAGGTGTCAAGGTGCAAGTGCACGCCATTTTTGCTTCACTATCTTCGCCAAATCTATCTTCCCGCCATATTGCCGCTTCCGTCCACCATTCATTTCCATCCACTGCCGATCATGGCCATGACCCTATGGCAAAATAATCATCGTTGCGTATCTTTTCTCTAGAGAGAGTAGCCGACCGCTTTGATATTCTTTATATTGGGACTTCGAAAGGATGAGCAATATCATTGATTCCGCCGCCAATAGCAACAGCAAGGATAAATCACGATCCGGCGATGCCAATCTCGACAAGAAGCAGAAAAATCACAACAAATACCGCCGCGACAAACCATGGGACACACCCGACATTAATCACTGGGAAACTCAACCATGGGATGAAACTGGTGGCGATACCCTCCCGGGTGGGCGACTCCTCGAAGAAAGTTCATTCGCCACTCTCTTTCCCAAATATCGTGAACGGTATCTTCGTGAGGTATGGAGCCTAGTGACACGTAGCCTCGGTAAACATGGAATTGACTGTGAATTAAATTTAGTCGAGGGGAGTATGACTGTCCGTACTACACGCAAGACATCTGATCCGTATATTATTCTCAAGGCACGGGATCTGATTAAATTATTGGCGAGGAGTATTCCGGCACCACAGGCTCTCAAGGTATTGAATGATGATGTCCATTGTGATATTATCAAGATTGGTGGGTTGGTACGGAATAAGGAACGATTTGTTAAGAGACGTAATCGATTGATTGGGCCGGATGGGGCTACGTTAAAGGCTTTGGAATTGTTGACGCAGTGCTATATTTTGGTGCAGGGGAATACTGTTAGCGTTATGGGTTCACATAAGGGTGAGTGAGTGTGCAGATGATTTCGTTAGCGTTATTGAGCACGTTAGATGTCAGCTTATTGTGTCCTCGTCCTGGTATCTAAATTATATCTCATGTTCGTGGTATTTGCCAAATGTGCTTTGCATGCATTCATATGCGTCAACATTTCGTATTGAACACTTTTTGAATTGATCAGGCATCAAAAAAGTCCGCTCAGTAGTATTGGACTGCATGAAGAACATCCACCCAGTGTACAACATCAAGCGCTTGATGATTGTACGTGAGCTCGAAAAAGATCCAAAGCTAAAGGATGAGAATTGGGATCGATTTTTACCATCATTTAAGAAAACGAATGTCCAACGGAAGAAACCGCGACAGGTTGTGGAGGGACGGCGGAAGGAGATGGAGGAGGCTCGATTGGCTGCATCATCGGCTGTGCCTACTACAGCATCTACCACAGAGGAGAGTGCGCCGGGTAAGACGAAGGCGAAGCAGAAGAAGAAATCATACACACCCTTCCCTCCAGCGCAACTACCTTCGAAGATTGATCAACAGCTCGATTCGGGAGAATATTTCTTGTCGGAGCGCGAACGTAAGGATAGGAAGTTGGCAGAGAAGAAGTCAGGGTCGATGGAAAAGACGGAAGCGAAAAGGAGAGCGAGGGAGGAAGAGTTTGTCTATCGTCCGAATAGCAGTGCTTCGAAGGAAAGTGGTGGAGTTGGTAATGGTAATGGCGATGGAAGGCGTGGCGTTGGAGATCTGACAGATGGTGGAGGAAAGAGGAAACGAGATGATGTTGTTCACTCTAAGGCGGAGGATATGGAGCGAATGGTTAAGAAATTTACAAAGAAGCGACAAAGCAAGGCATGACGAGATCAGTGACCACATCATTATCATCAGACAAGGCATGTCGAGGACAATTACCACATCATTCATGTCGTTCACTCGTCGTTGATTTATGAAGTTACTGCTTCGGGATGATTGCATCTTTTCTTCAAGTTGAATCAATGTTACAATTGTTCTACACATCCGATTAGCATATGCGTTACATTAAGACAGAGAGATGTCAGTATGACTTCTCGTTTCACTCCATCGATAAGGCGGCGTAGCCCGTCGCTAGCTTCAATGCCCTCTCCTTTGTCCAGAGAGATCCCTGCTGAGATATACTAGATAATCTACCGATATCGCATGTGCCGCATTGTCTCTGGCGTTGTTGCTCGGACAATATGGCATCCATGTGCGCACGCCTGACTTCTGCAGCACTTCTTGCAGCACCCTTGGTTATGAATAACTCAATACCTAAGCAATCTATCAGCTGTTCCTTTGTCATCGTTGCTCCTGGTGGTAACTTCTCGATCTCTTGTGATGCTTTTCTAATACTTGACACCATTGATCGACGAAAGTATTGTTTATCTTGGGATGAATACCATGTCGCCGAGCCGTCTTGCTTGCCAGCTGGAAGAATGTATAACTCGCTGGAGACCGAAAAGGTGACAGCTTGTGCTTTCATACTAGTAGTAGTGTTGGTCATTGTCGGTATCTTTGGATTGTTGAATGAAGATGAATGATGCATATGAATTTGAATGGAGTGCTGTGAGAAGCTCAATGATGTAAAATTTGTGCTGGTCGATGGATTGTGTGGGAGAGAGCGATATTTTTTGAGAGGATATGCATCGGCACTCGGCACAGAAAGAATAGAACGGCACTCCAAGTCGCGCTTGGCTTGAGCGATTGAACACTCGACTTTATTGCTCAACAACCCGCCACCTGTTTGAACGTTCCCTACGAGATAGCTTACGTCGTGACATTCCTGAAATTTCAGCACTGACATAGTGTGACGTTTGAAGAAAGCCTAAGTATCTAAGCAAACGTGACACTTGTTGAGCTTGTGGAGGTAGTTGAGTGTCCCCTTGTGTTCTATTAGGTGGCAGACATAAAGCTTGGCGACTCCTCCACTCCCTATGAATTCTCATCCTTTACCTAATTTCAATACCGGATCGAGAGGACATTCGTGGGTCATGGTCATCTATGGTCTATGGACATAAAACGTGAGCAGCTGTTGTCGATCCTGCACAGTCACAGAGCACAGACCTGGCTGCACAGAGTAGTGTCGCATCATCGTCATCTCTCTCGTCTTCATAGCCTAGCGACAGTGTTGGCGGGAACGTGTTAGCGGGAACGTGTTGGCGGGAAGGACCATCGCTGGGATGTTTTGGCAGGAAAGTATTACGATCGATGGTACAACTTCCACCGTCCACCTCCATCCACCACGCACACCGCCATGAGCGAGATCCACCATTCACCATCATCTACCGCCGCCGCCGCCGCCTGCCATTAATCCGCCCGTCCGTATTACCATCATAGACCATAGAGCCGCCCTCTCCCTCTCCTTCTCTCTCTCCATGACGAACTTTATATTGACCAACGTAGCGTGTATTGACGCGGCCAAAAGCCCGCACACAATCTCCACTGGAATTGGATTTTTCGATCACATGATCGACCAGCTCAATAGTCATGCACAGATTGGTGTATCTGTTACTGTCTACGCGTCAAATGATAATGACAATATGAAGCAGAATATCCATGGTGATGACGACGATAGGCACACGCCAACTGCGTATGAGGCTGTGAATCGATACAAATCCGAAGATCAATCAGAACTTATGGGTATGGTCGGAACTGCTCTCGGGGGAGAATTGAAAAAGCTCGATTATCCCGCAGCAGCAGAAGGATGCAACGAGCTTATTAGTCGATTTTGTTGTCCACTCGACGAAGCACTCGTTGAATGCATACTCACGAAAAATGCATCCAGTAGTATTATGATGGAAGGAGGAGAAGAAGTCGTCGATGGAAAGCTTGTGCACTTTACATTGCCACCCTATGGAAAGTATCCTGTCAATAAGGGCCGTTCCAAAATTGGTTCTATGGAAACTCAACATGTTGAAATCTTCTTCGCCAATCTAGCAAAATCATCGGGTATCAACATATCTCTCATGAAGGTGCGGGGAGATAATGGACATCATGTTGTGGAATCGGCATTCAAGGCTTTTTCAAGGGCACTACGAAATTTAATCGATGGGACCAACACTAACAATTACACCTCCATCGAATATAATCGCATGTGGGGATTGGAGAGTCAATCCTACACGTCAAGCCTTGAACTTTTTCGTGAGGGCAAGTTGGAACGATCGACGAAAGAAACGTCCATATTGGTTCACCTACTTTTGAACGGCCTTGCTAAAGGTCCTGAGGATTCCATTGTTGTGAATACAGGAATAGACACTATTGATCAATTCGTATCTATCCTTGCTCGGGAGGCCAGAATGTCAGTGGAAGTTAAGTGTTATGGAGATTTGTATGTGGATGATCACCACACTAGTGAGGATGTGTCTATTGCGTTAGGTCAGGTGTTGAATACGGCTTTAGGTACGAAGGCGGGGTTGAATCGAATGTGGTGCGCGGTGGGAAACTTTGGAGGTAAGTTGTTGTAGTCGACGTATTATTTGTCATATTGCAATTGAACACATAATTCCATCTTCATATGATCATGACGTACTTGCTTACAGATGCTGAAGTGGAAGTCACCATGGACCTATCCAATCGTCCATGCCTTGTCCATAACGTATCCCTATCATCGAATCCCAACGAGGAAGAGTACGCTGGCGACGTATCGGTGGAAATGCTGGATCATGTTCTTGAATCATTGGTGATGAACAGTATGTCAACGGTCCATATTGTGGAGAAGAGCGTGGGGAAAAGCGTATTGGAAACTGCGTTGGCAACGGCAATGGCATTTGGAAGGGCCCTGAGAATGTGTGCTGCGGTGGATCCAAGGAGAGCGGGACAAATTGCGAGCAGCAAGGGAACTTTGTCTGTTTAAATGCACATTGATGTTGAATGACAATTGACAATTGGAGGATGCATAATTGCATGTGCACTAAAGACTGGAGGTGCGAGAGGCAAGATATGCCATTGACCTAGGAATACGGCATTTGTCGAAGGGGGTACAATCAATCAACATCGGAACATACAATCAACTTATAATCATCAACCAGAAGTCTCGGATGTTGGGATGAATTGATGATCAATCAAGATCGATAACACTTCGAATTTCGTGAAGAATGCCGCACGTGACATTGAACGTCTTATAAAACTAAAATCGACGTCGACTCGTACCCTCTTCGTTTCATTCTCCATCCGTCACGGCATCAATAAACAATAGCATGGGCTACATCAATGAGCAATCGTGGTCGAAATCGGACTATTATTCATGAAGTTATTTCGCCCGAATTTCACTGCCATGTGTCATTGAGTGTCGAGTCGAGTCCACTATCGAATGAAACTAAAATCGACGCCGACTCGTACCCTCATTGTTCCATATTCCATCCATCACGTCGACAATAATCAATCGATATCATGTGGGCTACATTTATGCGCAATCGCAATCGGCAACGGACCGTTATTGATGAAGTTATGGTCTCGCCCACTCCCAAGTCCACCACGAACAGTCGAGTCGAATCCACCGGTCAATCGAACTATTACACGTGGCGGTACAGTGTGGACTCACTCATCATCAGCCTACACGTGGCACCTTTCCCTCCTCTCGTCTGGCTGCCGCCACTTCCGGCGGGGCGGGGCCTTCTTAGAAGAACCTTTCTCGCACTGTCTTCTTGAAAATGGGAGGCTTTTGAAGTACATACTGAATTCCTCCTATGAATGCCGTTGAAACGAAATTACTACTAGATCCTAAATGGACTTTTCCAGTTCGACAATTTTCTTCTCACATCGAGAAGGAAGAAGACATTGAAAGGAAACAAAATTTCGGCCTACTCAAGTTTGGCGACGATCTTTACGCCTTTTGTCCGCACATTCCTCGCCGAATGATCCCTAAATTTCTCCAAATGTAAGTGGTTCGAGAAGGCAGAAAGCTACAGAACGACCGCTCGCTCCACGGATCACATTCACAACAAGAATCCGACCATGACCAAATATTCCAGAGGCTGCCATAGCCATGCGTAGGTAACCATAACGAATGGCAAACAAAAAATAATAGTACATCATGTTATTATTATCATCGTTGTCTTGAAAGTCCAAGTCATATCGTATCAACCTATCCCAACGCCGCGACGTCAAACCCTGCCATCATTATTTTGCGGTAGGGCCGCAGAGTTCATGTTCGGATCGTCGCCTTCTCATGGCAGTGCCAGCTCAAGACGAGATTATTGCTCGTCGGAATTCACCTCCAGCCACCGATCAGCCTACTGTGGACAATGATATTTTGGTCAAAGACAATGCTCCAGCTATCGACGGGTATTATTCCATGAATGTCGATTCACAAGAAGAGCATATCGAACCATGCAATCCAAGTGTCTTACTTCGTCTCGTGGGGTGGTACTCTCATCAAATAGATGATTACCCCGTACTCACCAAGAGCATATTTGGCGGATGCTCATCTATTTTGGGCGACATGCTCGCGCAATTCATTGAAAACAACACGGCTCTTAGAGAGGAGCCAACAGAGGGGTTATATGCGCAACGAATTCTCGCCATGTTCTGTACAGGCCTTTGCTACGGTCCAATGCTACATTATATTTATGAATTCTACGAGCATGTGCTTCCAATAGATTTTG
>JALLBK010000269.1:0-27881 GCA_036940085.1 Discostella pseudostelligera | reverse complement strand
ACTAACCATGCCGAACTCGATGCAGCTCGACCGAAGGGGCGGGAGGCAGAACAGAAGACAGAAGTGGCAGAGCAGCCTTTGATTTGAACTGCCACTCAACTCCATTTAATTTAGTTTAGGCTCTCCATTGTTTGACTTCATTCCGTCGGAAGAAGAGAAGTTGTCGTAGTTGTCGCCATTCAACCATACCTTCCATTATTATCACGCCGTCCACTACTTTATCATCTGCCAACAACATCATCATGTCCCGTCGTCTCATCCAGAAGAGCGTCTCGTCTGCTCTCCGCAGTCATGGCCGCAAGCCATTGAGATCGTGCTCTGCTGCCGTGCAGGAACCGCCTATTTCGGATCTATCGGCGTCGTACATCGAGCTGGAAGAAAAGTATGGCGCGCATAATTACCACCCTTTGCCTGTCGTTCTTGCAAGAGGAAAGGGTGAGTAACTTTTCTATTTGAATTGAACTTTAGTGATCATTCTATTTACTCACCGTCTTAAAATTTAATGTCAATTCTGGGATTGGGTTCTCTTTCAATTGCGAAGGCACACGTGTGTGGGATGTTGATGGGCACGAATACTTTGATTTCCTATCCGGTAAGTGATTTGATAATTGTAATCTTTAGAAAATATCGAACGGCGTCAGATACTAATGTTCACCACCCTAAATTTATTCAGCATATTCCGCTGTCAATCAGGGTCACTGCCATCCAAAAATCATTGGTGCACTCATCGACCAAGCACAAAAGATTACCCTTACATCACGTGCATTCCACAATGATTGTCTTGGGCAATATGTGGAATTTATGACATCCTACTTTGGCTATGATCGTATCCTTCCCATGAACACTGGTGTCGAGGGGGGTGAAACTGCCATCAAACTTGCTCGAAGGTATGACATGACAATCACATGTGATTCAATTCCGACATGCTTTCTGCGGTCTAATCTCATGCTTGCTGTTTTGATCAGGTGGGCATATGACGTGAAAGGCGTTCCAAAAAATCAAGCCCGTGTGATATTTGCTGGAAATAACTTTTGGGGCCGGACATTGGCAGCAATTAGTAGTTCGAGTGATCCTACGGCGTTTACCGGTTTTGGTCCATTTATGCCTGGCTTTTCCAGTGTTCCATACAACAATCTTGAAGCGGTCAGTTGTATACTTTATTTGCTTTTCATTGATCATTGAGTTTAGACACATATACTGATTCTTCCGCGTCTGTTTTATGATGATTAGTTGGAGGCTGAATTCAAAAAGGACGCAGGTAATATTGCCGCATTTATGGTAGAACCCATTCAAGGCGAGGCAGGTGTTGTGCTTCCCTTTGATGGGTACATGTCCGAGGTGAAAAAACTGTGCGAAAAATACAATGTTCTATTAATTGCAGATGAAGTGCAAACAGGTCTTGGTCGCACTGGGTACAGACTTGCGGTTGATCATGATAAATGCAAACCTGATATCCTCGTCCTGGGAAAGGTATGTCCCATAGATCTCTTATCAGTTCCTGCAGTCGAACTCGCGTGCATGTTTAACCTGGTTTTACCTCACCACATTTTGTTTGGAAAAGGCTTTGTCTGGTGGGGTTCTACCAGTCTCAGCTGTCCTCGCCTCAGATGAAGTGATGCTAACATTAAAGCCAGGTGAACATGGATCAACGTACGGAGGCAACCCTCTAGCATGCAAGGTGGCGATGGCAGCAATCGAGGTCTTACGTGATGAGAAGCTTGCGGAAAATTCAGCGGCTCGCGGCGAGCAGCTCCGTGCCGGACTTAGAGCCTTGGAGGGGAGTACTTGCATCGAAAAGGTTCGTGGTCGCGGTCTTCTCAATGCAATTGTGATAGATCAACCAAAGATGGGGTATGGTGATCATGGTAAAGGTACGAGATATTTTGTCTGCTGCTTCAATTTTCTTACTTCTTGATGCCAGGTTACTTATTCCCCACTCATACCGTTACCACTCTACTTAACATCAGCTTGGGATGTTTGCGTTCAGATGAAGGAGAACGGACTATTGGCAAAGCCGACTCATGGAAACATAATTCGTTTTGCACCACCCCTCACTATTACTGAATCGGAAGTGGACCAATGTCTCGGAATCATTGAGCAGAGCGTGAAACAGGTTGGATGATAAATTTTCAAGTTAAGAAGTTCCTCCAATTTTGTTCGGGGTTTTAGGGGGGATCCTTCATTCCATATCAAGCAATATTATAACACGGTTATTCTCAGTTTTTCTATGCACGTGTATTATTCTTGTCAATACCAGAAGACTCTCAATTTACAGAAAAGCCATGATTACAATCGCCGAGGGTGTGCGTCGTGAAGTAGATCATGTTCCTGCCTCTCCGCCACGCCGTGGGCGCTTAGATCCACTACTCGATCCACTTCTCTTCCCTTCATCCGTTAATTCCCTCTTCTTGGATGGGTTGGTGCCACTATCACCATTGTCGGCAATTGGTTCAGTCTTAACGTCAATTTCATCAACCGTTCTTGCTGTTGCACCTGCTGCTGCTTCTCCCACTTCTGTCGGCACTCCCTCCTCCAAACCAGAATCTGCCTTCTTCGATACTGCTCCGACATCTCCTTCTTTATTGTTGCTATTCCCTTCCCTCCCCTCATCGTTCACGACGCCATCCTGAATTGGTAGGCCCGCGAATCCGCCACCGCCGTTACTACGTGAACTCCCCGCGGTAGCCCTGGTCGACGACACGTTCCCCAAATTACGCTGTGAGTACGTTGCCGCCGCCGATGTCCCCCCTCCTCTTCTTCCATTGTTTGCTAAAGCAGCATACGCCCCTCCACCACCACCACCACCCTGTCGAACTAGTGCACTGTGATGGACACGAAATCCAAACACACGAGGAATATATGCCGAATCGGGCAATGGCGGATCAGGAACAAGATTGTTAAATGTCATTAAGAACAAATGGGGGAAGGTAGTCCCAAATGCAGCACCGTCGACGGCACCAAAATTGGACGATGGATATATACCACCACTTCCTCCGCCGCTTCCATTACCGCTCATGCGGTAATTACGTATGGGAGGAGTGGGTTGGTAGATGCATTTGCATTTGGGACAAAAGATTTTGGTGGTGTCAATGCCGATTTCGTCGCGTAGGCCCACGGGTAGGACTGGTTGACCGCTGCATTGGACGAGAGGGCATGCGCCGAATTCTTTTGCTGCATACTGCATAATTTTGTTGTGCATCGAAAGAAAACAAAAGTCAAAAGAAGATGATGAGAAAATTATTGCTTCGGTGGAGACAGGAAGAGATTCGTGAAGACGAGAATGATGTCTAATATTGGAAACAAACAACCCACTGACCTTGTTATACATGGAATCCAACCCATGCGTCGTAACAATATACCGAGCATGAATCAGCCCATAAAGAGTACACGCACTCTGTGTCAAGTGTGAATCATCAGAGTCTTCCGGACCAATCCTATCGAGAATGAGATCAAGACAGTCGGAATAGTTCGAGACACATGCCCGCAGGCCGTAAAGATTGAAGCCATCCTCGATGTAGGCGCGTTCGACTTGGCAGAACATTTCATGGCCCTTTAGGCCGCAGAACCTGTGAGTGTACAGAAGATGATGGTGGGTGGTGATGGGCATGAGGAGGAAGTGAGAGACAGAAGGGGGAGGAAGTTGAGTTCAAGTTTATGTGAGTATATGATATGAATTCNATGAGGAGGAAGTGAGAGACAGAAGGGGGAGGAAGTTGAGTTCAAGTTTATGTGAGTATATGATATGAATTCATCACCAAATAAAATTAACCCGGTAGAGGCGGGCAGATGGGTAACATAATTTGAATGATGCCAACACAAACGTCGTGGGCAACAACAACATCACCACCTTCAATTATCAACGACGCACCATTGTATCCATGGTTCATCATGGCCCGAAGCCGACGAGTCTTCATTGTATGCCATAATCGATCAGTATTAATTTGACACTCGCCGACGCAACGGCACAGTGGGTGAGTTGGTTGATGGTACTGCCCAATAATCTCTGCCTCTTGGAGTGGAGCTCGTTGAGAGTGCCGTTGTCGGAGGCTACTGGGCGGGGCTTTTGGGTGGCCGGTGGCGGTGCAGGAAGACGAATGTGGCGATGATGGACCTCGCGATGAGCGATGACGATGACGATGACGATGGTGATGGGGAGATCTCGGGGGGTGGTTGGCGGGGAACAACCCAGCCCCCGCCCGCCACCGGCAGACAGGAGTGACGCATTTTCGCGAATATTCCTACTTTATGACTGTAGCTAATATCGCTAAGTTTACAATTGAATGACTCAGATGCTTACATCATGTTGTGCACGAAGCTGTGCGTGTTCGTTCTCCAAAAAAATCCAAATCCAAATCCAAAACCAAAACCAAAACCAAAACTATGGGGTGTAATCATTCAACTATCGACGATGTAAAGCCAGCGCGTCGGGTGGCGGGAGGCTCGAGCATCGCCGCTCCCATGACCAAGCATGAGATTCACACTCGAATAGAGAGTATCAATGAAACTTGCTCGGCGACATTTGGCGGTGTCACTGTCCGGTATGCGTATTTGAGCCAACGCGGTTATTATCCCGATGGTGAGTGCAGAGAGAGGGAGAGAGAGTTTGGAGGTGGTCTCTGCCATTGTCTCTTCATGATGCGTCTAACCTGCCATTCGCTGCTACAACATCCTTCCAAATCACCGACACTCACTTCATGTCGAACTCAAATTTACTAATTTCAATTGCAGACGCGCACAAACCCAACCAAGACGCGTTCGTGGCGCAGCATAACTTTGCCAACCGATCTACCGACGCTTTTTTCGGTGTATTCGACGGTCATGGCAATGATGGGGACAAGTGTGCACAGTTTGTTCGGGACAACCTACCTAAAATATTGGCAGAGGGAATTGCCAAAGCCAGGGGGGAGGTACTACCTGATGCTGGAGAACAACCTGTAGAAGTATCATCATCGGGATTGAGCAAGGAAAGTACACATGAAATTATTAGGTCTTCTCACAATGAATGCAATAGGCAAATGCGTACTAGTCCTGATTTGGACGATTCGTTATCGGGCACAACTTCGATATCGGTTTACTTGCATGGTCATCGGAATAGAATTACCATTAGCAATGTGGGAGATAGTAGAGCTGTGGTCGGGAGATTGCCGACTATCAATANATCGGAATAGAATTACCATTAGCAATGTGGGAGATAGTAGAGCTGTGGTCGGGAGATTGCCGACTATCAATACAAACTCGGAAAACAGTAAGGAGGATGGTATAACTGCAATAATTCTTTCCCGTGGTGCTGCTTCGTCATCCTTGTCGACTTCGGTCTCGACAAAACTCAAGGCGTATGCCCTCTCACGAGATCAAACTCCGCACCGTCGCGATGAACGCGTGCGCATACGCAAGACTGGTGCACGCATTTTATCGTTAGATCAAATCGAGGGATTGGAACCCATCGATAAGGATGATGCCGAACATGATGAAGAAAAGTGGCTAAGTGGAGCACGAAAAGGTGCTGAGATCGGAGGAGAGTTGATACTAGGCGAAGAGATCGACGAGGGGGGCGATCCGCCTCGCGTATGGCATCCTCATGGCGATTATCCTGGCACAGCATTCACGCGTAGTATAGGAGATGCCGTCGCCGAGGAGCTGGGGGTGATTTCAGATCCAGAAATGATAACGCGTAACCTGACTCCAGAGGATAAGATTATTGTACTGGCCTCGGATGGAGTGTTTGAATTCTTGACAAATCAATCTGTAATTGATATATGCGCAAAATTTGCAGATCCTCTTGAGGCATGTCGTGCAGTGGTGGCGGAAAGTTATGAATTATGGCTCCAATATGAATTGAGAACGGATGATATTACAATGATATGCATATTCATCGATGATGTGGACCCGGACAAGGCATTGAGAGCCTCGGCATCATCACTTGTTGGCCCTAACAATTCAAGGAAGAGCAAGGTGGAAGTAGACGATGAGCTGGCAACTGATCCGGCAAGGCCATTAAGAACAAACATGAGTGCTGAAAAATCGAGGGCACTGCTGAAAACAAAAGCCTCATCCAGTAGTATGGACACTTCGAATGGAGTATCGGAGGATGACTTTGATATTGAGACACTGTATGATGAGAAAACGGAGGAGGAGAAATTGCGAATCGATGATGCAATTCGTGGACATTTAGTCTTTCAGAACATTACCGACATTCAACGCGAACTCATCTACAAAGTGTTGGTGCCAACAAAGGTTAAGAAAGGAGAGTGGGTCATTCGGCAAGGAACTCACGGAGATCATTTCTATATTGTCGACGAGGGATTTTTCGAAGTTAGAATTCTGTCAGAGAACGCAACAGACGATGCGACGGGGGGTGATTGTGTTCACATTTATGAAGGATCGAGAGAGACTAATTCACATCCTAGTTTTGGAGAGTTGGCTTTGAAATATTCCGCTCCTCGTGCAGCATCAATTATAGCGCGTACCGATGGACATCTTTGGGCTCTTCATCGATACGCATTCAAGAAGATTATTGCAGATGGACGAGATAGGAGCGACTCAAACGAACAGTAACAAGCAGACGAGATGAGCACTCATGGGAGGCAGTTGTGAAATATTAATTAACCACACCACCATGAGTCGAACTTTGGTTACATGATTTGCAGAAGCATGCGATGCAATGCGTATCAATTGCCATAAATTATCTAAATAGAGAATAACGTTACATAATCAATGTACAATATTTCAATACTCTAATATTATAGTATCTACTGAAGAACCACCGTCAGATGGTCAATGGTCACAATCGGCTACGGGAATCGTCGTCACCATAGTGATTCAGCAACTTTTCCAATTCGATTGTAGTACCCACAGAGGATTCATATATTTCCCAGGAACTATTTCCGATAGCAACATCCCATGCAAAGAAATCGCAATCGTCTCCACTGCTTCCAACAACCACGTTGACTCCACCATCTCCGCCGATTCGATCAAACACCCTCATCCCATGATTCCATGATTGAATGGAGCAATCTATCTTCCAACCTGACGAAATAGTGCCATGTCCACCATCCAACGAAAGACATGAAATGGCAGTTTCTCTATCACCATGTTCTACTGCAGTGTCAACGAGTTCAACAACATTGGCGGCATGAGGGTAGGATTTATTCTCGTGTTCACTAGATTTTCGGCCTAAGATGTAGTTGAAGTGATCCTGAACAATTGGAACCATCACGTGATCAGGGATCTTTTTACAGAGCAAATGTGAGAGAGGTTCACGGAAATATTATCTACTCACCCCAACAACAACGAAAATCCCATCGATATTGTCATCACTACCAACAACATCGAGCTCACGGTTTCTCTTCCTCCTCATAGCCAACCGCATCCCTTCTCCTCTCCCATCACCGATTCTTCTTTTCCATATTTCATAATAATGGCATTGCCCATTTTCATCCGTCGAATAACTTAATTCCTTCCAAACATTAGATAACTTCGAAGCGGACTCTTTATCGTCGTCTTTGGGTAGTAACAGATCAATGTACCATTTATTAGGCCGAGGACGAGGCTTCCCAGGAATGTAATTCCAATCAATGCAATGATGTCGAGTGCAACACAATAATGAACGATTATGTTCCGTTGTTGGGTAGTCTTTGTTCCTTTCGCTTTCCATAATACTGAGCAGAGAAAATCCCCCAAAGACATGCTGACGAGCAAACATTCGAAGATCGTGACCGCTCATTAACTGAAACACCTCTTCTTGCCGACTACTATGCAGATCATGTACGTATTGTTGCTGTGAATGTTTGAAAAGCTTATCCCAGTTCTTCACCGGCTTGCTTCTAGGTATGCGTAGGTCGACAAACAAGGTTGCAGTTTGGATATTGTACACTATTTCATCCTCATTTGTCGTATGTTCCCATCGTCCCGCAAATATTGGTCTATCCCAAGCACCTATAATAGGAGAAGTGTACTGTCTGTCTTTCATCATTCTCGCCCATTGTTTGAATACAATGTCAGAATCACCCCTCTCCAAATAATAGTGTGGTAGTTCCGATGGCACAAATGGAAACCCATTCTCTCGAGAGTAGTATCGCAGAGCATTTCCACTGTCGGTCAGTATTCGGCCTTGCTTAGCAGACCAATCCAGATGTTGGCGCTCCCATTGCCCAAGAATGAGATCATGACGATCATCGTCGTCAGCGGCGGCATTGAGATGATCGTCATTGGTGGTGTTCGAAGGTGCTGGATACATGTTTGTTAAACTGGGTAAAAGAAAGCCCCACTCCTCGTTGCTGCCACCGGTTAAGGAGAGATCTAGCAGCTCTCTCGTATGGTCAGTCGATACGGGGGAACAGGAGCGTTCATGGTCATGACCCTTGTCGTAGCAGTATCGTATCTAGCAGTAGCGGCAGCCGTGTCCATGGTCTGCTGCGTGCTAGATACTCCTAAAGTAGATAGCTGCGTGCTGCGCTGTGCGGCAGGATCTTTCGTCTGTCCATCTCCAACATGACGCGTGGAACACTGGATATCTCGTCTGTCCATCACTCCATCCAGCCATCGAATCAGTACGCGTGGCACTTGGGATTCGACTTGCACTGTGCACCCCTTGGCATGGAACTTGAAACACCTCGACACTACATTGTGTACATCCTACTTCATCGATTTCGGTTTGTTGGATCCTGTTGCATCAATCAAAACTGCAAACTAGTGCAAATAATTGCATTGTTAAACAGGACATGATGTTGTTGTCAATGTACCTACTCCTACCCATTCAAGGTTCAAGGTTATGGCATTGGCTCATCTTCTTTGTTACCTGCTGATACTTTTGGTGGAGTTGCCGCATGGAGTGAAGGCACAAATAAATTCTTTTTGCTCGTGTTACACAGCTGATAACCACTTTCCCGATACTGCTCTGTGTCATTCTTGAGGCCAGCTAAGAAGATTTCATGTCCCATACTTGAATGTGTGCGGTGTCGTTTCCTGCGAGATGCATGGGAAGCCTCGCTTGCATTTNATTTCATGTCCCATACTTGAATGTGTGCGGTGTCGTTTCCTGCGAGATGCATGGGAAGCCTCGCTTGCATTTCCAG
Organism: Discostella pseudostelligera; assembly: GCA_036940085.1. Classification (NCBI taxonomy): domain Eukaryota; phylum Bacillariophyta; class Thalassiosirophyceae; order Thalassiosirales; family Thalassiosiraceae; genus Discostella; species Discostella pseudostelligera. The sequence continues at coordinate 18,807 of JALLBK010000269.1, read as the reverse complement.
AAGGAATTTCCGCCGCAATCCGCGATTGAGAAGACTCAATATCACCCAGCATGTCGCCTGTTACAAAGACAGTTGCTTGCCCTACATACGGCATTGCATTCGGAAAAATGGCATTGCGGGCTCGTACCAATTGTTGCCAGTGCAGCACTTGAAACTCCTCTCGAACGTCAATTCCATCCAAAGTGACAAATGCAACAAATGGATCTTCCAATATCTCCACCCCTTCGAATAATGCATTCAGACACAATGCAGTGATAACCGCAAAAATCACTCCAATTGCAATCGAATTGACATTCACCGCAAGTCGTGCAAATGTTGGTGTAAACACCGGTGGCAGCAATGTTGTAAAGATTCGAGCAAATGATCGCAGAGTTTGTGGAGTGCGATAAGTTTTGTACATGCGAAGGTTCTCAATAGCTTCGCCCATGTATCGTTCGTACTGTCGTATCCTAGATGCTTCACTGGCCCCAAGTCCAGCAAGTTTGATTTTATCCGAAAGTTGTGATAGTTTGACAAATCGACGTGTGTACAATGAATCATAGAGCCTGTATGCGACCTGCAATGATGAAGATAGACAGTGCTGAGTGAGCTCGTTATCGTACTTCGATTGAAAATATTTCTCAGCCATTGCTCTTTCCTCACCTCCGCAGTCCGAGCTGCTTCACGCCTTCCACTCCTCGTCATTCGATGCCTTACACAACCGAACACACACGTAGATACTGTAAGCCCATTATATGTCAGAGCTGATCCAAAATAAAACAAAGGCATGATAGTCCTAACCTTGATCTCGACGTAGTTGGAAGAGTTAAGAAGCGACACAACTCATCCCCAATTGCTATTAACTCTCGCAATACATCATCAGCATGCTCAACCCAATTTATAGATGATCCTGCTTTACCATCAGGTGGAAAGTCCCAGTCCCAAATACAATGTGCAATGAAAATTTGGAATGCGTTTGAACGAAACTTGGCAATTTCAATGAGAGCCAGTTCTCGTCGACGAAAAGCAATGCCGATGGAGAGGGATAGAGGTGTGATTACTGCAAAACTGAGTAGAACCCAATCCATCCCAGTGGTACTCAATGGCGAACTCTCCTGCCGATCAATGAGCAAGGCATAACGAATAGTATTGAATTATCGATAATTCGTTGTGCAATCATATCATTGGACTGCATCGAATGACTTACATTTTGGAATCTATCATACCAATAGTATGTCAACCCAACCGACAAACCAACCGTTACCAGACTGCTTAATGACACCAGATAATACAAGAAGATTTTGCATGCTGTATAAAAGCCGATAATATCCAAGATAATTGGCCTCTTTTCCTCCATCGAGCGAGCATAATTCTCATCATCCTCCAATGGAATATTACAATCAAACTGCTGATCACCTCTTACTGTTCTTTTACTCCCCCCTAACAACTCTATTTGAGTAGGACGCAAGATACGACGAACTCCCTCACCGAGTCCAACAACCTTTTCATCTAAATGTCGTCGCTTGAGTGGATCGACCAAGTCAATGTTCATGTCGACGACGGGAGCGTTCCACAACTTTTGATGGTCGATGTTCTCGACATCGGCGTCGGCATCGGCCGGGCGGCTGGTCGACTGTCTTCCATGTCGCAGCTTCACCATATTTGAATGGCTCTGTTGATGTTATTATCTGATAGATAGGTCACCTCAACGGGGCGGTAATAAAGTCCATGATGAATGGTGTCATTGACTGAATTGAAGTGTCAGATTCGGCAGGCTTGCTTGCAAGTCTTCGAATGCAGTACTACTTTTGGCGGGAGACTTTGAAATATGGCGGGAGCGCGAAAGATTTGGCGGGAACTCGCCTGCGATTGACTCGACTTCTTGATTCGGCTTCCACTCACTTCTCCGCGTGTCACCATGGACCATGGCTGCTGCCGGAACTGCTACGGCTCAATGATGAGGCAAGCAATGAATCGAAATCATCGGCGACCGAGAAGTATCTTCATCTTCTCATGCGTCTTATCCGTCATTGCCGTAGTAGATGCATCGCCGCAGGGTGGAGTTCTCCCGCCGCCGCCGCCGCCGCCACCCCCACCGCCACCACCACCGGGTGCACTGAAACAACCGTCGATTTGGGAGGTTGCTAGTTCAAGTAGAGTGAATGAAGATTCCACTCCTATCATCATCACTGATCAATCTTCAGGGGAGAATTCTGATGATGAACAGAAAGTTTCTATTGCATCGACCACGACAACAGTGGCAGACGCTTCAACGGATGTAGCCAAGTTGAACGATGACACAATTACGAATACGGTGGCAGACGAAGTACTACTGCCAATCACTCAAGCCGACTCAGATGATGATAGAAACAAAAATTCTGATTGGGAGAGGAACAGCGCTCAACAGTGGCAGTATCTACCGCCAGATAATAGTTTAATGGCACAGCAGTATCATGCGGAAAATCGACAACCATGGGGAAGTGAACAATCGCCATCTCAAAATACCGGCAACTATGATCAGGGACAGTGGCAGCATCAGCAGCAGCAGCCGCCGCAACATCAACCACAATCATGGGGACAACGTTATCAGCAACCTCGACAACAACCGAATTATCGTCAACAGCAACAACTCCAACAAAATAATTGGTCATACCAATCTCAGCATCCACAACCACAACTGCAACCACAACGGGGACCGCGATCGTCGAGTCAAGTAGTAGCACTGTACAACAGGCCACCTCCTCCCGCGGTCGGTGCCAGAGCTAAAAAATCGGCATCAATCCTATTTTCACTGGCGGTAAAGAAACTTCAAACGGGTATTGATACTGTGTCGGAAACATTAGATGCAAACAAGGTTGTATCGAGTGTTTCGAGTCTAACATCTCGCATCGGAACGATTGGCAGTAGCATAACCAGTGGTTCGGGTGGACATTCACCTCCTCCTCGGAATGCCATGGCTGCTAGGCCAACACGAATGTCGTCCACGGCTGCCAATGGTGTAAATCCAGGAATGCGACGACCACCACCCAATCTAGCTCAACAGCGTAGGAGCGGCCAATTTGCACAACAACGAACAGCACCACCACCTGGTCCCGAGACATCCCGACCGGTGAAGAAAGAGAACTATGCCCCACCCATATCCGAATTGTTTCCTATGGAGCAAGATGTGAAAAGTGATGGAATGGTCGACGGTGGTGACTCGAATGCAGTTGAGGACAATACCGATCCTGATAGAGTCGACACGTCAATAAGTCAATCGGTCCCAACAATTTTGCAGCAACGCCCGTTCTCACAAAACGCTGATGACATGGAACCCAATCCATTTCGAATGGGAAGTCCGCGCAGCAACATGTCCCCACCACAACAAGGTCGGCGAAGTACACGACAATCGCCTGTTCAACGAAATGACAACGCAATGACTAACGCACCAAATGCAGGGAACCGACAGAGGGATCGATATTACGATGATGACGATGACTCCTCCCTTGGACAGAAAGTAAAGTCTGTGCTTGGTGCATGCATCCCGCGGTTTCCCAAATTATTGCGTGGGTCAGATGTGTCCTACGATGATGGATCATGGTCCGACGATGAAGCTAATGAAAGCACCTCTCGTGGTGGCATATTCTCGGTATTTTCGAGAAGGAAGGATGTTCGCATGACACCATCGTCATCACGCACTCGATTGAATCCTACATCCGGCAGATCACCGCTAGTGCCACGCCCTGTGCAATCCCTTTTGGAGAAGCGTGAGACCTTACTCTCTGCCGCGAGCGCTCGTAAGTGTGCCTCGATCGGTAGTTCTCAGGCCATGCTGGACGTTGGTCAACTTGCTTTGGTAGTGTACATGCTGCACGAGATCGTGCCGATATTCTTCCGGGAGTTGCCCTCTATCGGAAGTGCAGAAACATTCCAGGGCGGCATGCGACTTGCAGTCATTTCCACCATCCTTTCCACACTCGATGGCTGGGTGCCCTACGCTCTCGCTGCGGCATTCTTACTATCAGTCTCGAACAAGGTGTGGCTCCAACCGGCGTTAGAGGCTGCATATGCCGAAGCTGCCTCAGAGAATGCATCGGATGCAGCCTACACTCAGCTCTACTTACGATTGATTGCATCGATTCCAATTCAAACATCATTCTCTTCCGAGGTTATGAAGGAAACAGCAAGGCATCAAGCTTTTCAATTCGGCTCCTCGGCACGTCTTCGGTCCTTCGTTATGATGTCGATTCTGTACATTTTATTATCTACCGTGGCCGTATTGCGACCCGCAGTCGTTGCTGTGGCATCCGCAATGACAGATGCAATACAATTGAATGCTTGGAGGGAAGCGCCAATAGATGCAACAGTTGNCTGTGGCATCCGCAATGACAGATGCAATACAATTGAATGCTTGGAGGGAAGCGCCAATAGATGCAACAGTTGCGTTGGAGGGTCTGAAAAACATTGCGAAGTCGTTGAGCTCCAGTCTGTACACACTACTGGCAACAGAAATGGAGGTGATACGATATCAACCTGTGCGCGTAGCCATGATCGGATCACTTTTGGTGGCTTTGATTTCCGTGTCATACCTCCCGTCATTAGAGAAACGACGAAAGAGGCTACTTCCGCCGCGTGGACGCGTTGATGGCAACAACGCAGCGGACGACGATATGGACGATACGATTACAAGTCTTTGGTCGAATTTAGGTTCGTCCAGCGCAACTAGACTTGGATTACTAAGCTCGCCTCGAGGTGTCGAGGGGGCACTGGAGCAATTTATAAAGCTTCGTCCCGATCGTGCAGCGGCGGCTGGTATCGCACATGCAGGACAGACATCAAAGCTGGCTAGAAAAAAGAGGAGGAGGCAACAACTACTTGAATCATCACCATTCAAACCAATCCTGAAGAAAGTGTTGTACTCGACCTCCGCTTTCGCACTACTCGCCGTGCCTCTTGCTATCTACATTTACATACTCAAATCATCCGACGAGGCAAACGGAATCGGTGAAAGAAGTTGGGTGTCATTGTTGGAGCTTGCTGCGTTGCTAGGCTTTGCTTACATCCGAACTGGGGATGCAATGCGTGGCGTAATTAAAGCGGATGACATCATACTCGGAAGTTCTGTAACCTATTTTTTCCAGAAGCTTTTAGACACGGTAGCAGAGGTGAAAAAGCTTGCCGCCGAGTCATCTTCCGGTGCAGATTTTCAAGCAATGTTGACAGCATCCCCGACAAAGGGGATTACCGTGGCAGATCTCTGGGCAGCTCATTCGTCGCGTCGAGCTTGGGCTACGAAGGGTGCAAATATCAAGTGCCACAACGGTGAAGTCGTTTTAATCATCGGAGAGGATGGTGGTGGGAAGACGCGGCTGTTAACGGCCATAACCGAGCAGATCTTTGCACCACCAAAACTAGCACGAACTACTACCTACGTCCGAGGTTCGATAACCATAGCGGGTGTGGAGCTGTCAAAATGGGATAGAACTCAACTTCAGAGACGAGTTGGAGTGTTCCTCAACGACGTTAGGACGATATCGGACTATTCATCCCTGATGGCTGGGTGCACACTAGAGGAAATTTTAGAGCCGATAAATGAGTCAGGTCGAACGAATCCTAAGGAAAGGAATTCGATTTCTGTTGCTATGAAGGTATGAATTTGCATGCTTCCTGCCACGAGAAGAATACTTTTACTCATTGTTCCTTGTCATATTGACTCCTCACTATCTGTATTTCAGATAACTGGACTGGGTAGTAAGGTTCTTTGTCGCCTTCCATCAAAACTATCAACTGTTGTTGTTGCAAATGAAGATGATCTGAAGCCATCATCTACACGCCCGCCGGCTTCTCCTCTATCACCATCCGATTGGTCACGAGTTCTATTGACTAAAATATTGGCACAACTACTGTCAGGGAACGATAGCCAATCAACTGCACCTGGCACTGTACGGAAGAGTCTCGTTGGTTCGATTCTGCTCATCGATGATGCAACATCACAAATGAGCGAAGTCGATGAGGCACATGTTATCACTGCTCTGCGGAGCACTGGCGCAGCAACCCTATTAAGTACTAATAAATGGGCCACGGGAAGATTTGCAGATCGGATTGTTGTGGTAGACAATGGGTCAGTGGTGGAGAGTGGGACTCATTCCGAGTTGCTAAATCTTGGACCCGAAAGGAGCTTGTACGCAAGGCAGTGGAGTGCCATGTCTTCAGTTTGAGTTACGTGCTTTACAATACTATGACCTGCATTGCATGATAAATAAATTCAACGACATGCATATCAACCTACCTACTACTTCTGCAATGCTGCCGAGCCCTAAACGAAGTGCCGAATCAATGACCGTTCCAAGCAAACTATTGTATCTCCGCTTGACAACCATCATCCGCGCCGGCCGCAGTATTGTCGCAGAATTCCGCTTACACGTGGCAATAGCGACTCGACTCGATTGCACATGTGGCAGTTAGTAAATTTTAGCGGGAGGCCTAGAGAGAGGGCGAGATTTCCAACCAAATCACTGCCACGTGTCAGGTAAATAATATGCTTGCAGTCTGCCATCACAAAAAATCACAACAAAAAAACATCAAGACCATGACGAACTGAAGACTATCCTCCCTCCTCGCCCGTATCAATCAATGCAGTAGTAGGACATCGAATAGAGTCAGACACAAACATAATATCCCCACCTCAGCCGAAATATAATGGCGGAGACTGAACGCGGTGAAGCACCTCACGCCTCATCGGCGTCCTCCGGTCGCGATATTGATCACCATCATGATCATCAGCGTCGTCGTCATCGTCGCGATCATTCCAACGATGGCTCCGAGGAGGGTAGGCACCGCCGTGGTGAGAGAAGATCGCGATCACGCTCGAGAGAAGATCGTGATCGTGAAAGATCCAAGAAGGGCAGCAAAAGGGAGAGACATCATCGTCATCGTCATCACAGTCGATCATCATCTAAGCGCAGTGGTAGTGGGAGGCGAAAGAGGGACGATGATGATGACGATGTCAGCACTGCCAGTGGTAATAGACGAAGGAAGAGGAAGCACAGTGATGAGAGAAAGAAGAAAAAATCGTCTTCGAGGGGGAATAAGAAGGAGAGTAAGAAAAAACGAAAGCATCGACATCGCTCTTCGTCGTCTGATGATGGCTCGTCATCATCATCGACTTCTGTATCATCATCAGCCTCCTCCTCGACTTCGTCCAGCGGGGAAGATGGCCCAGATGTAAAGAGGAGTGTCATCACTGGGAGGAAAATTAAGATGCATATTGACAAATCTGAGGAGGATCTTGTTCGAGACAAGGCTCGGAAGGATATTTTGAAGTTTATGAACCAATCTCTTTGACAAACTTGCAGTGTGGGGTACAAGCGATGGATGATGATGTAGCGGACAACACAACACCGAACAATTTACTGCGATAGTACAACTTTGCAATTGGATAGAGGACAGAGGATCCTTAGTGACAGAATGTCTACAACACAACATGCTGGAGCGAACACAACCTTCTACTACGAACCCCCATCACCCATCTACACATCACGTGCTCGAATCATTCAGTGCAACACATGTAACCGCATAGTCATGATCCGCATACCGTCGCACCGGTGCACCAGTTCTTAGATTCCAAAGCAATGCAGAACGATCCCCACCCGCCGTTACTAAATAACTAGAGTCGGCAGAAAATGCTGCATCACGGACCCACCCTCCATGTCGTTCGAGGGCACGTGTCTGTCTCCATGTTGCGGTGTCAAATGTTCGTGCTGTACCGTCCGATCCGGTAGTGGCCAATGTCCGACAGTCAGGTGAGATCCGCGCACGGAGGAGGTATGCTCCGGGTGGATGGGCACGAAAGTATACCTCGGGCAAACCGCCACCTGCCGCCCCAGTCGCCGTCGAAGTGGAAACACCCGCCGAGGGAATCCAAGCAAATACCTCCGCATGATTGTTGGCCGCAACGAGTATTCGTCCATCGTCGGATATGTCTACAGATTGGATGGCCACACGTCCATTGGAGGAGGTAGAGGGGGAGCGGGAATGGGGTACCACGTCGCTGATGCATTTGGAACTACCGAGATCGAATATTTTGACGGATCCATTCTGGTCGCCTAGCAATGAGAGTTGCAGGTGATGAGCGTGATGACGAATATACATGGATAATGGTAATAACAGGAACAGTTTTTTCCACATACCAGAAATGATCTCGGCCTGATTCGGATGCAACGCTACACTATTCACCCCTCCCTTCGCATCAAACGACCTCGAGTATGTGGGACTTCTCAGATCCCATATCTTTACCGTCCCATCTTCACTACCACTGTACAAATATCGTCCATTCCTTTGAAATCCCAAACTCGTGACATTGCCCGAGTGTCCCTCCAGACTTAAGATTGGATTTTGATTTGATGAGTTGTTAATCTCAAATAGACGAATGTGTGGATTACCCCCCGCGGCGAGATATTGTTTGTCAGTGGTAATTTCGAGACAGTTTACCTGACTGTCGGCGTAGCGTAGTATGCGTGAGCAGATGCCACTTGGTGCCTCCCAGAAGCGGATCTTATCGTCGAGGCCGGCGGTGGCGAGTATGACACTCATGTCATGTTAATGTTACTCAATCTACCAAGAGGTTGTGGTAGGCGTCCGTTTGTAGAGTCAGACCTGAATCTCTTATTGGATGGACTGGGGTGTACGATATGATGTTGATTAACCAAGCCTACAAGGACATTACTACCGGTAGTCCTTCGGCGGCGCCGATCGCCATGGTTGCCAAGAATTTTCATTGCACAACAACAGCGACAACAAGGCATCATTCTTCCCGCCAAAATTTCGCCACCTCCAAAACCACATCCATCGACCTCCAAATCGAAAAAAATAACATTGACCATGGCCGGTATCCGCCGCAAACCGTACTACGGGATGTATCTACGTCATGAAAAAAACGTACACCAAGATTTGGAGTCGTCTGACCGTCGAACAATCAGCTTTATCGGATTCGGATCGTTCGCCGCCGCCGCCGCCGACACTACTACCCTCGATCGACGGATCATCGACGACCATTGGCATTGCCACGCACCGCGACGTCAAAAAGCATTCCAACTATGATATCCAAGAGGTGAGACCTTCAATGATAGCAGTTTTTCGTTCTCAGTATCGTTTTGTTGCCGGCAAATGAATCGAATGAACGCGAATCGGGTGTTGTTGCCTCGTTGTCGTCCAACCGCACTCTCATCTGCCGCCGCATTGCCCGTTGGAAAACTTTCAAGTTCTCCAATATCTCACCTCTTTCTCTTCCTTTCCTCTCTCTATTTCCCCGATTTTGAAGGAGGCGCTGGTCCATCAATCTAAACCTACGCGAATGCGACACTGGGTACGGCACACTTCAAAAAATGGCCCCACCCTGCGATATGCGCCTCGTCCAATCAATGGGGAAAGAAATCGAGCGTAAATCCGACGCATCTGGAAACAGTAAAGACGACAACGAACTAAGCGTCGCTCATGCCGCCGCAGAAAGTAAAAAAGCCTTGGCCATAGTTGCACGAAAAAAGTCTCGTGCCATGCAAATTGCTCTCTCGCCGGGGAAACAAATTGCCATGAATGCCTTTATGCTTTGGATGTCGGGGAAGAATCTAAATATCTTTTCAATATCCATCACATCCATGGCAATACTGAATCCTATTCGCGGAATACTGAGTTTATCGAATGCATTTCGTTCCTGTGAAGATCCCGATGGGAAAGTCGACCTGGCCAGCTCCAAGGCGTTATTTGTGGTATTGAATTTAGTCTGGCTTGGGGTGGGGGTGTACAAAATGGCCAATATGAAATTGTTACCGCTAACGAGTGCGGATTGGGAGGGATATGTGGTATGGAAGCATGTGATGGAGACTAGTTCGATTCCACCGTAAGAAGACAATTGGAGTTAAGGGTCGCGAGGATGTCATGACATTAACAGTATTTGATCTGATTATGAGGAACATGACATTGGAGCACACGAAAATATTCGCTTTATTTGACGGCTGCATTTTCGCCATTCCGCTTGCTCGGTATATGATACGTCATGACCAATTTTGCTCATCACGTGCACCCGATATGCGATGTATCGTAATTCCCTAATCGTCATGGATTGCAACATTGAATTCGTTTCGCTCGTCGGGGCGAAGTAGCTTGTACTTCAAATGTCAGGCGCAATAACAACATAAATCCATAACTCGAATGCTTCACGTGTCTAACACTGATCGAATCGGCTTGCCTTCAGAGGCTCATCTCTTGATCGGGGCTGGGTAGTGCCACAATTTAGTCGCGTAGTCTGAAAACAGCCCAAACATTCTAAGAGGTTGTATTTTAGGAGCACTTATCAATGAATCAATTCAAGGCTGCATTCGTTCACTGGAGGCTGTAATCATGAGAGCATTGCGGTCCAAAAGCCCTCCAGAGACTTCATTTTTCAATATTTTTCTCGAAATATTTTGAAGCGCGAGCCGGTACGAACGCCGGTGCAGCACACAACTCAAAATCCGAGACCGGCGGACCATGAACATCGCCGGATCGACCGCGAGCAGTAACAACATCAACGACCCTAGCATCAACAAGCCTCACGGTTCAACAATGAGTGATATCGTCGCGAACGCCAATGGTACGAAACGGGGGAACACGCGAGGGAACAGCTATCAAATCCCTCGCAAGGCCACCACACACAAAAAAGCCGATGCACCGATTCGATTCAGTTGCCGGTTTGGGGCCGTGGGTCTGCACCGTAACCATGGGAAGGTCCTTCCAAAGTCTCCAAGGGGGAATCAAATGAACCTAAGCCGAAGATTGAGTCGACGAATTCTCAAGGCCTCCCCCGGATCACCAATGTGAGTTTTGTTTTGAAGCCAGAGACGTTCATTTGAGTCGCAGTGGTTGCTGATTTTTAACGATGATTATCCTCCATCTGTGAGTTAGTTGTGCATCCAAGCTCGACTTTAGCAACATCAGTGCAACATCATCTGACGATGAGTACGAATGAGAGGCAACGTCAAAATTGAATTATTGGAGTAGGATCAAGCGCGGAGCAACAATGCATCCGTCGGGAGAATGGATCATTGTCGTTAATGCGTTGCCGGGTGGATTATTCATCACGGATTTCATTGGCCACATCGATTCATTACACTTGCTAGATCACGGATTCTTAAGCTAAGCGTCACAATGCAATAAAAGTAAAACCCAACCAATGCTACAACAACCACTGAATCGGTCTTGTTCTCCGCAACAGAACTCTAGCCCTGCATCCGCTTTCGCAGTTCCTGAGTCATCCTAACCTCGGCAAACTGCAACGCCTGTTTTATCTGCGCATTCTTAGGCTCGATCTTTTGTGCCGATGACAACGATTTGATAGCCTCCTCATATTTCCCCATGGCATGCAATGCCAGTCCCTTTCTAAAAATACCCTTCACATACGTCGGGTCCAGGCGTTCGGCATCGGTGGAATCCTTGAGCGCCTTATCATGATGACCTAACTTTAGAAAGCATGCCGATCGGTTGGATAGTATGATATGTCTATCGAATAGCTGCGTGATCTTGCCCGAAGAAGTGGCAGCAGTCAGCCATTCATTCACAGCAGTCGCATCGGGAAGTTCGGCGGCACGATCGAGGGCCATGGTGTAAAATAGGATTGCCTGGGCATACTCACCCGCCGTGAAGGCCTCATTGCCCTTTGCCTTCTCATCATTGATACTCTTGATGATGGTATCGACCTCCTCCTTGGTTGTGGATGCATAAATCTCCTCGATTTCCTCGTCATTGTCATTGCTTGTTGCAGACTCTGACTTATCGGCATACGTATTACCATCGTGCACAGATGATGGTGGCGACTCCTTTATTTGGATAACATCTTTCAATTTCTCATCGAGGGCAGTGTGGATCTGCTCCTTCTTCTTCTCCACCACTTTCATTTCCCGTTCCGTCATTGGGAACGATCCGCCCACTTTCTGTCCCGACAATGCCCTCTCGGTAACAAACTCTCCATCCACGACACTGGTAACGAATTGCACCTCCTCGGCGGAAGCATTCCCTACTGCAGTGGCCCCATTGGCAAGATAATCGATTCCTTTCGTTTCCAAGTCAATATAACCATCGCGATACGTGGCAATACGCATATTGAATACACCAGCATGATATACCCGATCGGATGCATCCTGTCCCCAATAGAGAGTGTTATTAGACAATGGCACATTCTTCCCCGAGGGTGAATCGCGGAATTGTATATCCAAATTTTGGCATATATCTGCTTGTATTGTCACGACGGTAGCATCTTCTCCTTCGGCAATTACCGTGACGTCGGTGCAATGCGATATCTCGACAGTTCCCGTGATAATTTTACATTTGATGATGACGGTACAATCATGGAGGTTGCGTAGAATTAATTTGATAATGCCCCGGGCGATCCTCTTCTCTTCAGTGGGTATAGTAGTTGATTCAGTAACCTCATTCTCGGCATCGTCCTTGTAAGATTTGGGTTGTAATGGCGATGTAGTTGATGATGCCGCACTGGAAGAAGAGGGTGCTGGCACAACACTTTCCAGATTGGATAGATCTTGCGTCAATACAATCTTTCCAGGACCTGATGTATCACTAATAGATATCACTCGCTTCCCCGCATCTATCATGTCACGTGTCACATACTTGACTTCCCCCTTGCTTCCACCTCTGCTATACCCACCCACTACTGTGCCGCCACGACCGACAACAGCTGCATCACCCTCATCTCCCTCCTTCGACTTCAATTCTCCCAACAATCCCACCAAATTTTGAACAACCACCCCCTCTCGCTTCTTATATGCATCCAATGCCTTTTTGGTTTGTTTCATTTGTTTTGCCTTCGCCCGTTCTTCGGCCTCACTTTGGGAGAAGGCATGTTTACCATCGAGACCACAAGCCGCCGCGGCTGAGGAGCGTTCAGCAACTTCTTCAAGATCAAGTTGTTTTGATAAATCGGAGGCACGACGTGACCATGTGGAGTAGTCGGTGCGGCCGGCTATGCCCTTGTTGTTGTCAGTGTCGGTGGGAGCGGTGGTGGTAGGGATGGCGTCGGATGTGGTCGTCATGGTCAAGGTCCTTTAGTTTTAGTTTTTGTGGGTGTGAAACTGCGTGGCCGGCTGGGGGTTGGTGCACGAAAGATTGGCGCGCTCGAAAGATCTGGCGCGAAAGGAAAGATCTTGGCGCGCTCGAAAGATATGGCGCGCTCTGCCGACCACACACGTGAACGTCGCGCGCTTGCGTCAGCGGCACTTCCGCCACGAGCTTCCGCCGTCACCGCAGCATCCATCACCATCACCAACAACAAACAAAAACACTGACCATGACGACGATGAACCTTGTCGTTCGCCGGTAGAGACAGGAGAGAGCTTCGGGAACTGAGAATACTAGTACTAGTAGATAGAATGCCAACCAAGACCACCACCACCAGAGTCAGGACAAACTATTGGTCAATGAAGAAGATGGCGTCACGTGGTGCATTCTTGGTGGCAACGGCGTCGTCGTCGACGTCATCGGCGTACAGTGGTGCCCGCAGTGGTGGCAGGGGTGTGTTGGCGACGACTTTGTACTACCCAACAACATCATCGATGCGGTCGTCGTCATCGTCTGTCAGCGCTCCTTTTAGGGGGAGATCATCTTCGCTTTCAATGGCGTTTGTCAATATTCATAACGGACGCAGCATGCTAGCGAGTAGCAGTGGCAGCATCGGCGTCGGTAGTTTCAAGGCATCACCTTCCATGGACAGATTATCCGTTAGCTCCAGTAGTACCCGGATGCACACAGCTTTGCTATCATCAACAACATCTAGCAGCACCGAAGAAACGACGAGCAGCAGTAGTACTACTACTACTACCACAACCAGCACCACACCATCCCCTCGCAGGGTAAAAACCTCCACCGCACAAGCCTCGGATGACCTTGTGTCCATCAAGGGATGGGTGCGAACTGTACGACGACAAAAGACGGTGGCATTTGTGGAGGTAAATGATGGATCGAGTTTGGGGGGGATTCAATGTGTCTTGCCCTTGGAGGGTGTGGATGATGCAACTATGAAGGGTAAGTCTCTTCGTTTAATTGATTTCTTTGATGTACCCAATGGTTCAATTGTCCACTAATTACATCCATACTGCGTTTTGATTTGATTGCATCCAAACCTACCATAAAATTCAACACACCATCCACTGCCTTCCAGAAATCAACGAATTAACCACCGGTTGCTCCGTCCAGGCCATTGGAAAAATTATCGAATCTCAGGGTGGGAAACAATCCGTCGAACTATCCGCCACATCCCTACGCATCATTGGATCCTGTCCAGGAGAGACATATCCCCTAGCAAAAAAGCGTCACTCTCTCGAATATTTACGCACCATTGCCCACTTGCGTCCAAGAACCAATACCATCTCGGCGGTAGCGCGTGTACGTTCGACATTGGCCGGGTCGATTCATGCCTTTTTTCAAAAGGAGGGGTTTAATTATGTCCAAACGCCCTTAATTACCGCGTCGGATTGTGAGGGTGCCGGAGAGATGTTTCGTGTAACGACATTGGATATTGATGATGTGGAGAAATTGCCACGTGCGAAAGATGAGGAGGGGAAGATGCAAGCGGGTGTGGATTATGCTAGTGATTTCTTTGGCAAGGCTGCCTTTTTGGTGCGTGGCATGCTCTCTCTGCTCGTGTTTCACCGTGTGATATATTTGCTTCGTTATTGCTAATTCGTCGGTTTCTGAACCATATGAAAGACGGTATCGGGCCAGCTAGGAGGTGAAACTCATGCCTGTGCATTGGGGGATGTGTACACCTTCGGACCCACCTTTCGTGCTGAGAATTCACAAACTGCACGCCACCTTGCCGAATTCTGGATGGTCGAGCCGGAGATGGCATTTGCTGACTTAACCTCCGCCATGGATAATGCTGAATCGATGCTCAAGTTTGTAGTGAGTACGGCGTTGGAGAAATGTGATGAGGATTTGACATTCTTCGGAAACTTCTTCGATAAGGGACTCAAGGACAGATTGCACAAATTGGTGAATGTACCATTCGTTCGGCTGCCGTATAGGGATGCGATAAAGTATCTACAGGAGGAAATTGCTAAGGATCCATCAAAGTGGCAGTTTCCAGAGGTGGAATTTGGGACGGATCTAGCTACCGAGCATGAGCGATGGTTAGCCGAGACGAAGTTCGAGAGTGCCGTCTTCGTTTACAACTATCCGAAGAAGATTAAGGCGTTTTACATGCGGGATAACGATAATGATGGAGGGGAGACGGTGAATGCTATGGATCTGCTTGTGCCTGGAGTTGGCGAGCTAGTTGGTGGAAGCCAGAGGGTGAGTCACTCATATTATGGAAGTAAAACGTTGAAATGCCAATTTGTCCACTTCGGTTCGTTACTAACTGACTCTGTTCACTGTGATGATAGGAGGAGCGATTGGATGTACTCGTGGAGAAGATGAAGGAGCTCGACCTTAACATTGATGACTATTGGTGGTACCTCGACCTCCGTCGGTTTGGATCAGTGCCCCACGCTGGATACGGTCTCGGATTTGAACGTCTCGTCACCTATGTCTGTGGTATCGAGAATATCCGCGATGCGATTGCCTTTCCTCGTTACCCTGGAAATGCTGAGTTTTGAGAGCCGTTATTCTCTGAAGCAATCATATCTTTCTGATAATGGTAACTTATTACAATATCATTACATTATTTGTGGTCTTCTTCCACACCTAATTTTTTTTGAATATCATGAAATAAATGAACTGCGTGCTCATAAAGAATCACATCATACCGATTCTTTTTCATCAATAGATTCCAAACTTCATCACCCTCATCAAAAGTTGGATGGGGGTTTGCATTCTCGGGATTATCCAATATTCGCGACACGCACGCTCCCCGATCATGCAGAGGTAAGGGTCCACCAAACTCAGTGTCACTCCACCCAAAGTATGCATCGAGCATGTAGAACGAATGCGTAAACTCTTCCGTCAAGCCCACGAGGCATTTGCTCCCTAAAACTTCCTTTGCTGTATCCAGATGACGTTCGTCCAACACGCTGGACATTTCATTATTCAGAAATCGAACGAGCCAATTCTCCTCGGAATGTGAAGATTTAGCATACTCTATGATTGTCATGTTGTTGTATATGGGATCGTTATCACGCAGATGATAAAACAAGGAAATAGATCTTTGTATTGGATGACGCAGTAATGTGAAGCATCTTGGTATGGTAATGACGAGTAAGAACTTTGATAAATGTTGAGCAACAATAAATATATGCCATCAACTTCGTACCTTCCTTTGTGATTGCTATCGAACAATGCTGCAGCTTGATGTAGCCATGGCGTTACGACTACATCTGCCATTCCACTCATGCCGAACCCCATTTCTTGTGCATTCGATATACCAGCAGGGCTCGACAAATCGACATTCACATATCGAATACCATTCTCTAAACTTTCAATTTCCAAAGAACTCTTCAGATATTTTGCACCAACTTCATTAGCCCCAACCATTCCATAGCACGTTAGCAGCAAATCTTGAAGCGTATTTCCTCCATTTTTGGGTACATGCCAAAAGAGTGGTACTTCATGTTGTGCATCAAATGGCTCTGCCATCTCCGCATAACCATCAAGGTGCCGCCACAGTGAATGGATTCGGGTAATGCCAGAGTGTTCATGGGAGATAGATTGTTGATTCGGTGAACGTTTGTTTTGTTCGTCTTCGTTTTCAATGCTGTGACCAACTCCATACAACTCCGCGAACAATTCGCCACCATACTGAGCCACATCGTCATCGGGAATTCTTGCATCTTTGTAACCTTTGTAAGAATAGGGAATTTTTTCAGGACATCTTCCTCCTCATATTCTGTCTCTTGTACAGCCTCGTCATCACGAAATGAGTAGAATATAGAGGCAACCGCAACACCGATGATCAGCAGGAGTTTCCTTTTCCTTCTATTGACAGAAGCACCCAATGTAGGGACATCATTTGCATCATCAAAAGAATCACAATCAGAGTCATTTCCATAGGAAATCTGGTCATCTTCTTCCGTATTATCGTACCCATAAAAGAGTCCGCGGCATTCAGATTTACTTCCTGTACGGCAATTGAACCCTTCAACGTCGTCGTCGTCGACTTCTTGTCCAATTTTCCCCGGTATACGCCGGTATCTCTCCTCAGACTTGGTCAATTCAATTGCAGCGCCACCGACAGGAATGCCGTATTCTTCTTCTTCACCACCACCATCATCGTCTACGTCCTTCATCTTCATGTCACCGCCTGGACAATGACGTGATATGCTGTCGGTCATAGGCCCTGATCGAGGTCTCACCTCGCGAAGCATACCCATGCCGACGCGACCACTAAAATCGCCTCAGTTTGAATGACTGGTCATCTCCGCCCCGTTTTCAATAGGTAGCGGCCGTGATGATATTATGAAATCATAGCTTCTACTATGTCTTTGGCATCGGTTTGCTATGGCGTTGGCATTGGTGGTACAGTTCTCCTCATCGCTCCGAACAACTGGTGAGTGGCCGACTTCGGCGTAAATCTAAATGAGGTAGGAGTAGATAGATGTCGCCAAAAGCTGCGACAGCTCTCAGGTATGTACGTGCTTTCAAGTTGGACAGGAGGATCGTTAAATACATCCGGCTTAAATACGTTTGCCTCACGTCCGATTGCCTCACACCTGCCTCACGGCCTGTCCGTCACCTCACCCACATCCCCCCCAGCCACACAACACCTCTTCCACCTCCATCCTGCTTCCACCACATCATAATCACCGCACTCACTCTATCTAGAATTAGAATACCTATCTGTCACCTCCTCTACAAACTCAAGAGAGAAGCCACTGCGCTGTGACTGGGTTCATCATATCGTCGTCGTCATATCGTCATCGTCGTCGTCGTCGTCGTATCGTCGTCGTCGTATCATCATCGTATCATCATCGTATCGTCGTCGTCGTATCGTCGTATCGTCGTCGTATCGTCGTCGTCATTCATCATCGTATCATCATCGCATCGTCGTCGTCGTATCGTCGTATCGTCGTCGTCGTCGTCGTCATCGTATCGTCGTCGTATCACCATATTCATCACCTATGATGCAACAATCAGCGTCGTCGTCGTCAAGATGTAGAGTGGCTTAATCCGCTGCCAACTTGCCGCTGATGCAACAATCAAATCGTCGACGTACCGTTGTCGATATCGCTTATGCAACAAGCACATCGGTAACAACATCACAATCAATCTGACTTTTTTGGTCATTCAAACAATCCTTCTAATTTCAATTAGCTTCGTTATTGTGTGGGAGCGCAAGTGCAGACAGTGGAGTGGGGTCGTCGTCGCTACTATCATAAGTGGTATTCAAAGAAGTAGTATTGCAGGCAATGGAAATCAACTGCGACACAATATGCTTTTTGCCTTTGTACGCATATTGACAAATCGCATCATCCTTGAAAAGTGAGTTTATCATTGGCTTGGGTATTGTTCCGCCTGTTTCAGTAGCAGTGGGCATTTCTAAAGGTACAGCACCATTTCCCAGGACAGTGCAATCAAATATGAATTCTTGGTGCCCATTGACTTTCGTTGAAGGAGTCTTCCTCGCATACCGCTTGTGGACCACAACACAAAATGCCTTGGAAGGGATTGATTGTAAGATGATTTCATGTTCTCTCTCTGTCGGCAATGTCTCTGTGTAATAGGTGTTAATATCATTCACTGTCTTGGCGAGATGGTGACAATTCTCCTCCTGCTACTGTCTTTGTAGCCATATCCATTGCCGTGATGTCCATTGTTGTTGTAGTAGGAGGGGATGCACAATGACGACGATGACGACGATACGACAACGAC
>JALLBK010000268.1:0-16245 GCA_036940085.1 Discostella pseudostelligera | reverse complement strand
TCTTGCCTAAAAAATCTTATCGAAAAACACAAAATATTAGCTTGAGAGGACGGGCTTAAGTAGGTTGCCCTCTTGTGTTGAAGAAAGACTGTCACTCTCTAGAGAGAGAGAGGGATTTCTTTTTCATTTCGAACGCTGATTTTGAAAATGAGGGCAGGTCTTCCCGCCCAAATCTTCCATCACCCCCCGCGGCCGGCGGAAGTGGCATTGATTTTGATTGACCACATGGCCGGCAAGTGAAAGTTGGAGAGCAGTAGCAGCAGAGCAGTAGTCAGTACCTCTTGCAGCAGCAATCTATGACGACGACAACGACCCCATTTTCACACCACGCACTTCTTCTCCCTGCCGGGGCGAATTCATTGAATCAGAATCAATTTGACACAACAATTCAGGTTGATCATCTCGATGATTATTTGACTCGGCGACATGAATTTTGGAAGAAGGACCCGTCGTCGCGCACATCCAAAATCGTCGAGGATTTACCCGTGTCTCTTCCGGGCACTATCAAAGACGTAATGAATCCTCTCCGACGGGTATCATCTCAGATTGAAATTGCCATGGCGCTTTGCTGTGAGCGAATTCCGAAACAATCAGTGCCAGTGGATCCTCCGCGCTCCACCAAACGCATTACTCCACCTACCTCTACGAGCAATCCTGTCGCAGATGCCTTAGCCTCCAACCATGGCGCAACTAATTCCGGTGTATTGAGGGAGGGAAAAGAGGGATATTTCCTGAAATTATTGTCAATGAATTGCCCAAAACACGCAGTGGGGAATCGAGCGTTGGCGATTGCAATTTTGCAGCGCACTGTTGATTGGGAGAAATCTACTGTCCTAGGTGATTCTGCGTTGGAGATTGTTTCGTTTGCTGGCATTCGGGGCACCATGGATGAGCAGCATAGTCGAAATTCTATTATGCCTTCAACGAGGACAAAATCCTTTCTTGCCGCAGGTAAGCTTGCTCGATCTGTTTTGTTGGTCTGGCCTCTCGTGGCTTGTCTAAAACAATGTTGTGTCTCCTCCATCCTCCTCCCTTTCTCTAGGCGGAATGAAATTGCTCTCCCGATGGTTAGTAGATTCATTTACTGTCGTCTCCGACTCTTCTTACAATAATAAAAAGTCAACCACATCGCACGGGGGAACTCTTCATGTTGCATCTCCAACTGGGTGTCTATTGTTGCCACTTCTGGAATTACTAGAAGTCATACCATTTGACAAAAAACTCATCGTGGCATCGAACGTAAACAAATCAATCAAACGCCTAAAGAAAGCGCTGAACATTGTTGCAGATGGACTTGACCCAGCTACTTTGGAAGAGGCGACGCATCCAATCGCAGGTGGATTGTCTGTTGGTAAAGTAATTGAAGCAACCGATGCAGTCATGTCGTCTTGGACTAAAGCCTCCACGGTCAATTCAAAGGACGATGCTCCCTTTAAATTCGATGCATTTGACCACCTACGAAGGAAGATACGCTTGCGATACGATACCCTTGTCAAATTCCGACATGAGCAAGGAAATATACCAATTCGATCGATATCGGCGTATTTGAAGACGATGCCTGACTCGACCAATAACACTGCAACAGAGTCATCCCAAGAATTTCTTTCCAGATCATTTCCGACATCACAATTATTGCGTAATTTAACTTCGAGCACTGACAAACAGGGACCTTCACTTGGATTGCAAACAAATGTGGAGCCGAATAAAGGGGATGATCCGTGGCTACCACGAAAACGAAAAGCGGATGATGATCTTAGAAGAGGCTCGATGAGACAGGTCTCATGGAACGATCAGTCTATGATGAATAGCATGCCGTCTGGGCCCGGCAACGATGAGACACCCTGGTCAGATCGCACATCGACATCTCAGCGAGTGAAGAGGGAAGGGAATGACGAGATGCCCTGGGCAAGGGATAAAGGTCGTACTCCTATGTCTCAGGAAAATTCAACTACTCGTGTGAAGAAGGAAGGAGATTCGTTTTGAGCAGATGACTGGTAGCAAAGAATTGTTCAGATGCCATATGACTTTGGGATGCACTAACGACCTGAATATTCTTCCAAGCAAATCAATGCGTAGCGCAGAGACTCCATTATTAACTCATAAAATTATAGGTTACCACTACACCGAACGGTGACTGCCTCGCCTATCCGCTTCTGTTTAACCCATCCATCCAGGCTTGCGGAAGTTCATACCAGGATACTTGGCAGCCGCACCAAGCTCAGCCTCAATACGAAGAAGTTGATTGTACTTCGCAGTACGTTCTCCACGACAAGGAGCACCTGTCTTGATCTCCCCCGTACTAAGACCAACAGCAAGATCGGCAATGTAGCAATCCTCAGTCTCGCCACTCCTGTGACTGGTCATGACACCCCATCCGTTTTGCTTCGAAAGCTTCACAGCGTCAATGGACTCAGAGATGGATCCGATCTGGTTAACTTTGAGAAGCAGGCAGTTGGCCGAACCAAGCTTGATTGCCTCTTGAATTTTGATGGGATTGGTGACAGTAAGATCATCTCCAACAATTTGAACATCTTTGCCAACTTCTTTGCAGAACTTGGTCCAGTTGTCCCAGTCATCCTGGTCGAAAGGATCCTCGATGGTGACAATGGGGTACTTAGCAATCATTTCCTTGTAGAAGGCAATAAGTTCATCACCACTGAGCAAGAGGGAAGCATCCTTATCGGCTCCCTTTGTCTTAAAGTCAAGATCATACTGGTTCTTTCCCTTCACCTTAAACTCAGACGAGGCAACATCAAGACCAACGCTCACTTTGTCAAGGTAGCCAGCAGCCTCAGTGGCCTCCATAATCATCTGCAATCCAGATTCAACATCACATGGAGGCGCAAATCCACCCTCGTCACCAATAAGAGTAGCATCACCTCCGAACTTGGCTTTGATAACTTTCTTAAGGTTGTGGAAAACTTCACATCCGATTTGCATAGATTCACTGAATGTCTCGGCGCCGGTAGGAATGACGAAGAATTCTTGGAATGCAAGCTTGTTTCCAGCATGCTCACCACCGTTGATGACATTGAAGCAAGGAACGGGAAGAACATCAGGTGTGGGATTTCCGGCAAGTTCTGCGTAGTGTTTCCAAAGTGGGATGCCCCTCGCTGCTGCTCCTGCTTTGCTGGCAGCAAGAGAGACTGTCGTTCGCATAAATAGAACAATTAGCATAATGGTGAGTTGTACCATGCATGAATTTTTGTGCATGATCTGAGAATATATCATTTACTTACCACCAAGGATAGCGTTGGCGCCGAGATTGCCCTTGTTGGGAGTACCATCGGCCTTCAACATAGCATTGTCGACCGCCCGTTGATCAGCAACATCCATGCCCTTGACGACATCAGCAAGAATTGTGTTAACGTTGCTAACGGCCTTAGCTACACCCTTTCCCATGTATCGAGAGCCACCATCACGAAGTTCTACTGCCTCGTAGGCACCAGTGGACGCACCGGATGGAACACTAGCGGTGAATGTTCCTTGGGCAGTGGTGATATCCACTTCGACGGTGGGGTTACCACGAGAGTCGATAATCTCTCGTCCCTTGACACCGGTGATGGCTGACATGGACCTCTTGGAGACCATACCAGGGGTCCGACGGAGAGCGGCAGCGGCAGTGGAGGCGATCATGGTTGGATGAATAAAAAGATACGTACGAATTTGGATAGATTTGGATTTTCTGTTAGAAAGGGGATGGATGCAAATCCAAATCCGGATTCGCCTTCGATGGTTGGTATGGTATCTAGCTCTCTCTAGAGGAGTAGCACTTGTTGGGAGGTTGGAAGATGAAAGATGTGGTGCCGAAATTACAAAGATTTGCCATCGTCACTTTTCCCTTGTGCATCTTCTGTGAATTCTTAGTCTATGTTCGACCATCTTCTCCTCCTCCTACGCGGAGGAAGGCTGACGTACGCGTTGTGACGACGTGGAACCGGACTCGGATTGTGCACAAAATATGGTGAGCTCCACGTGGATGCAGTGGAGTTTGGAAGCGGATCGGATGTAGAGGAGTTGAGATCCGATGAATGATGAATGAAATGAGAAATGAAGCGATGAGCAGCAAGAGGATGATGATAATCTTGCGATCTTTATTTGTTTCGGAAGCATATTGTGGGTGATTTCCATTCATCTCTCGGTTCGGAGTAAAAGAAGTGACCGTTTGTTAATTTAGCTCAGTATCTAGTGTGGACATGTTTAGACATAAACGATCTTCATAGTGTTGGTTGCACCACTCTTGGCAACAGTTCCAAAAACAATGACGACAGGTTCTCCTGGGGCGGCCTTGCCCGAAGATTTCAATTCTTCAATAACAATATTCACCATGGAATCCTCACAATCCATACTCTCAACAGTGTGAGCCGAACATCCTTTCAATGTACCATAACATTGGTTGGCAACTTGTTCTGATGTCGTAATAACCTTGATCGGCATACCGGGGCGGAATTTTGCAACTTGGCGGGCGGTGTTTCCAGACTCAGACATGACGATGATAGCTTTGGCGTTAACATCAATCGCAGTCTTGACCGCCGACGAAGCAATAGATTCGGAAGTGCTAAGGTGTCCATACCTCCTGAGAGTGCTGTTACGAACGGCTTGGTAGAGAGAGTCGTGGTTCACTGCCGACTCTGCCTCGACACACGTTCTTGCCATGATGGATACAGCAGCAATGGGGTGCTCGCCATTGGCAGTCTCACCAGAAAGCATAACACAGTCGGTACCGTCAAGGACGGCATTGGCAACATCAGAACATTCGGCACGGGTAGGACGTGGGTTAACAATCATGGACTCCAACATTTGCGTTGCAGTAATCACGGGTTTTCCAGCAATGTTGGCCTCACGGATCATCATCTTTTGGGCGAGGAAGACCTTTTCGGGAGGGATCTCCATACCTAAATCTCCACGAGCAACCATGATACCATCCGTGGCGGCAAGAATATCGGCATAGTTGTCCATACCCTCCTGGTTTTCGATTTTGCAATAGATTTTGATCTTACCATCCATCTCACCAAGAATTTGACGAATTTGGTGGACATCCGAGGCTTTGCGAACGAAGGAGGCGGCAATGTAATCGACTTTGTTTTTGATACCCCAGTTGACAATATCATCAATATCTTTCTCGGTAAGAGTAGGAAGGTCAACAATAACTCCGGGAAGGTTCTATTGAATTCACAAGATGAAAATACAATGCGTGTTAGAACTGTGCAAGAAGATCCTCGAATGTTGCTGCAAAATAACGACGCACCATGTTCTTACGCTCGCCGATGGAGCAATCATTCTCGATGCGGCAAACGACCTCACCCTCCGAGGGGTGGCAGCTAAGCACGGTCAAAACAAGACTTCCATCGGCCACGAGGATAGGCTGGCCAGTCTTCACGGATGTGGCGAGACTGGCGTAGGAGCACGCGAGCTTCTTGCTGGAGCCTTTGAAGTTGTAATCGGCAGTGAGGACTATGTTCTCTCCCTTTTTCAAGTCGATTTTCTTAGCTCCTTCGGCAAAGAAGCCAGTGCGGATTTCAGGTCCTTTGGTGTCGAGAAGGACGCCTATTTTTGCAGCGTGGTTGTAGTGTTCGAACAAATAGTATGACGGTGTGAAAATTGGCATTGCTCCAGAAACAATGCATTTGACACATAATACGCAACGAGTAACTTACCAATGTGCTTATTCTTATTCTTCGCCGCCTGCCTCAAACGATCCAAGCAAGCCTTGTGCCCCTCATGATCGCCATGGGAGAAGTTGAATCGAGCGACGTTCATGCCAGCCTCGATGAGCCCCTCGAGAGTGGGTACATCCCAACAGGCAGGTCCGAGGGTGCAGATGATTTTCGTCTTGCGGGTGGATACATCTGAAGGGGCCTTGATGGAGGACAGGGTGATGTTGGAGCCGCGCAATTCGGGTCCGCTGGCAGAGGTTTGGGATTGCATGGTTATTGATTTCGTCGTAGTTTGGAGAGTTAATGGATGTCCGTTATTGATTTATGAGTGCAGCGATCTATGTCTATGATCTGTGGCTCCGCTCCGGCTCCGGTACCTCGCCTCCGGCAAAAGATAAGAGTAATTTCATGGCGAAGATGATGGGTGATGGGTGGATGGTCGGGCCTCTCCTCGCAGCGCGTACGTAGACAGAAATCACTGAGTCACATACTGATTCCTACATGAGGTATGACGTAGATCTTTCGCTTGGACACAAAGATCCAACTCCTCGTCGAATCTTTGGGATGGGTTTGTCACTCTCGTCTTGAAGCTCCATCGGCTCCGCTCCTATCCTCTATCCTATCCTCAATCATCACATAACCCACATCATATTATTTGAATCTCAATCAAGCAATAACCATATCTTCACATCATCATCAACCATGATCTCGAATACAGGCGACATTCCTCTTTTGTCAGGTAGCACCATCACTTTGGAAACAATTAAGAGCACAGGGGTGAGGGGCAACCGTCGGACCAAGATCTTTTGTACACTCGGTCCGGCATGTTGGGAGATTCCACAGCTCGAGCAGTTGATCGAGGCGGGTATGAACGTTGCTCGATTCAACTTCTCACATGGTGATCACGCGGGGCACAAGGCTACCTTGGATAGGTTGAGGCAGGCTGCGAAGAATATGAATCAGAATGTTGGTAAGTTGCAATGACATGTATTATGTACGCTAATTATTCTTCGAAATGAATTCATATTCTCACCATTTTTCGTCATTAACTGAACTCAAATGAAAGCCGTTCTTCTTGATACTAAGGGCCCAGAAATTCGTACCGGATTCTTTGCCGATGGTGCGGACAAAATTGAACTCGTCAAGGGTGAAACTCTCATCCTTACGTCTGACTACGAGTTCAAGGGCAGCAGCAAGAAGCTTGCTTGCTCGTACAAGAAGATCGCATCCAGTGTATCATGTGGTCAGTCTATTCTGGTTGCTGATGGGTCACTTGTGCTCACTGTTATCTCTACAGATGTAGCTGCTGGGGAAGTCGTCACGAGGATTGAAAACAATGCCAAGATTGGTGAACGTAAGAACATGAATCTTCCAGGAGTTGTTGTCGACTTGCCTACCTTGACGGAGAAGGATGTCGATGACATTGTCAACTGGGGTATCAAAAATGATATTGATCTTATCGCGGCATCCTTCGTTCGCAAGGCTTCGGATGTGCAGTTCATTCGTAAAATCCTTGCCGAGAATGGTGGGTCGGGTATTCAGGTGATCTCGAAGATTGAGAATCAGGAGGGGCTTGAGAACTACATTGATATTCTGCAGGTGACGGATGGAATCATGGTTGCTCGTGGAGATTTGGGTATGGAGATCCCTCCCGAGAAGGTATTCCTCGCTCAGAAGTACATGATTCGCGAGGCGAATATTGCTGGGAAGCCAGTTGTCACCGCGACGCAAATGTTGGAGTCTATGATCAACAACCCTCGTCCTACACGTGCCGAATGTTCCGATGTCGCAAATGCATGCTTTGATGGTACTGATGCTGTCATGCTTTCGGGTGAGACTGCCAACGGCGCGTATTTCCGACAGGCAGTGGAGATCATGGCGGGCACCTGCAGCGAAGCAGAAAGCTCCATCAACTTTAATGAACTGCACCAGTCTGTCTGTAACTCGGTGAAGAAGAGGTATCAGCTCTCTTCATCAGAGTCCTTGGCATCATCTGCTGTCAAGACTGCCGTAGACGTTGGCGCTAAGTGCATCGTCGTCTACTCCGAGACTGGTGCCACTGCACGTCACGTTGCCAAGTTTCGGCCCAGCATGCCGGTGGCTGTACTCACGCCAAGCTCTCGCGTAGCCCGTCAGTGCTTTGGAATTTTGAAAGGTTGCTACGCCTATGTAGTGGATTCTCTTGAGGATACTGAGAAGTTGAATGAAGAAGTCATGAGAGAGTGCCTCCTTGCTGGTATTGCCAATATTGGAGATCCCGTAGTAATTGTCTCGGGAACAACATTCGGGTCAGGTGCCACTAATCAAATTCAGGTCTTACACTTGGAAAATGATCCTACTGCGTCTTGCGTCCATGCTCATTTGGATAACAACAATGCTGAGTTCAACGGTTGCACAATTAGTTAAGACTGGATGGATGGTTTCGGAGAATACAATCTCGTCAATGATTGTAAGCACTAATGACATTTTCAATTTTGTGCGAAAGTAGTTCTGTCATATGATGCCGTTTTGCATTGAGAGCAGAGGCTTCAGTTCTTCTACATCGAACGCGAGCGTCAATCGAACTTGCATACCATTACTCATTACTCCTACATTATTCAACATCATGGTCTATGCAATGGACAAGGATCGATCGATCGAGGAGCTGCTCGAGGTCGAGGATTAGTCCACGTGGCATTTCTGTGAAGACTCGACTCGAATAATATGGCGCCAAATGTGGGGGCTTTCCCGCCGACAACCGAGCAACACGGGCCACTGACAGACTATCGCGTCTGTCCGAAGACTATCCGAGACGAAGAGGATGGACTTCCACGTGGCAATGGGGCCGCCCGCACCAACCAACCAACCAACAAACCAACCAACCCAGCCGCACCGTACGATACCACCTTCCATCACCCATCACCAATCACCTTTGGCAGAACAAACCATCCCTAACCTCGTACCGCCGAGAATACCAGCCCCACTACCACGGCATTGATAGCCTGCAAACGGGGACATGAATAATAGAGATAGGAGAACTCGCATACATGCAATAATGCTGGCGGTATCATTCTTGTCGGGGGCGCTAGCAAGACAATTGCGTCACAAAGTGAAGTCTGCGTCAGCAAGTCACTCTCCCCTAAAATTGCGTCGACATTGCCTCGCGTTTCATGGTAGTTTGTGCGGCAGTGTGACATCATCTACATCAGCTCATCATCGGGTAACCATGTCATTATATGATGGTGATGACCGTTTTGGAGGTGGTGACATCTGGTCAACATCACCGTCGTCCCTTCCCTACTCGACAACATCGTCCAATTCGGCACCATTGGCAGACAGCGAAAGTCTTTCTTCGAAGTCCTCTTTGCCTTTTCGTGCTCCGCGCACATCATTTGATGATTCTTTGCCGGTATCGTTAACGTCTGATGGGAGGGCTGTAGATGGTGCATTAGAATGGTCAAAGTTGGGACTGCTTACTGAATTAGTCGATGCTGTCGTTGGGAATGCTGCCGATCGTAAAGGTCTTGGCTTGATTGATGGTCCGACACCAGTACAGAAAATGGTTATTCCTGAAATTTTGACAGGGTGCAAAGATCGGATGGCATTTGCAGAAAATATCAAGAGCTATGCAAGCGATACATTCTCTCCATCGACATCATCGGATCAAACAGATGCAATTATTCCTCCCGTGCGCTCGATTGCATTTGCGGCAGCCACGGGTTCAGGGAAAACACTTGCCTACCTCCTTCCTATAATTCAATCACTTCGTGCACAAGAGCTCATGGCAATTGGTTCATTGGAAAATAAGGCACTTACAGCTGAAAAACTGGCCTCACTACGTCGTCCCCGTCGCCCTCGTGCACTCATCTTAGCCCCCACACGAGAACTCGCTCGTCAAATACTGTCTGTTCTCAAATCGGTTGGTCACATTTGCAAAATATCGTGTGATATCCTTGTGGGCGGAGATGACTATGGGAATCAACGTAAGAAAATCGCGGATCGGCCCGTGGATATCCTCGTGGCAACTCCTGGTCGACTGGTGAAGCATCGCGATGCAGGTGATATCTTCCTCGGGAGTGTTCGACATGTAGTTGTCGATGAGATGGATACGATGCTAGAACAGGGCTTTCAAAGTGATCTGGGAAAGTTATTACACCCCATGCTATACAAGAAGAAGATGGTAGAAATTGATGAAAATAAAACTGGCAAATTGAAGCTGGTCGATGGATCGCCGCAGGTAATTCTAACAACGGCAACCCTAACCCCGGCAATACGACGATCGTTAGATAAACCTGAGTTGCCCTTTGAACCCAAGAAGATGTATGGCAAACAAAGTGCTAAGGATGCAGACGACAACACTCCAAATTTGGTGAATATTGCATTGCCGCGAGACATACGCATCTTGACGGCGCCTGGACTCCATCGCGTCGTTCCACGTCTCAAGCAAGTATTTGTCAATGTAGGTAGCGTCGACAAGCTTAGTCTACTTGTGGATGTTGTAGCGGGAGGAGAACGGCAAAAGCGAGAGAAGCAAAGGCGAGGCGGACCTCTCCCATTGACGCTTGTGTTTTGCAATACAGTTGCAAGTTGTCGTGCCGCTGAACATGCCCTGGCAGAGTCTGGTGTGTTATCTCTTTGCTATCACGGGGAATTGAATTCAGCAGATAGAGAAGAAAATCTGCAGAAGTTTCGCAAAGTTGGAGAAGATGGTGATAGCGATGGAGCATCGGTATTAGTCTGCACAGATATTGCTTCAAGAGGGTTGGATGTCCCAGAGGTGGATCATGTAGTTATGTTCGATTTCCCGTTGAATCCGATCGACTACCTTCATAGAGCGGGTCGGACTGCACGAGGGTTAGGTAGTCGAACCGCCAAGAATACGTCGGGCACAAAACGAGGAGAAGGGAAGGTCACGGCTCTCGTTGCGAAACGGGATCAAGTACTGGCCAAAGCGATCGAGACTGCGGTACAGCGGGGTGAATCGTTAGAAGGGTTGAGTTCAAGAAAGAGTGATTATGCACAGGGTGCCAAGCTCGGGGCTCGTTCGCTCGGAAGAGGTGGTGGTGGGCGAGGACGTGGAAACAACAGCAATGGAACTGCAAGGGGGGGCCGTGGCAGAGGTGGAGACGGTAGAAGTAGTACTAACTCCCGGAGAAGTAGATAATTATCTGTGAAGTTTCAATTAGGTCGTTGTAATTGCATTACCTACTGAGTTCAAGAGGAACCATATACAATTACTTCTATGTTTGTATTTGTCTCATGGTTTCCCGCTTTCCCTTTCCATCCAATTAAACCATATTGCTGAGCATCGATTGTCTCTCTTCGCGATCTCTTGTAAGTTCGACATCCCCACCAAATCTTTCCAGCTCACCCAGTTCATATGACGTTCGATCAGGGCAACAGCGGTGGAGAATGTTGTGGATTGCTCCTTGGTTAAATCGATTATTGAAACGACCACTCCCATCCCAAAAATATGGATACTTGTGAGTATTGAGTTGTTCATTTGTCGACATGTTGCTCAGAATCAATGATGTGTGATAAAAGGCCATAAACGCAACAGGTATGATGTATAGAGATAGATACCCGCCAATCAGGAAAGTACCTTTCGGAAAGACACTGGAGCGCGTTATGAACATGATCAAAGATGCGATGAATCCAACCATCATCAAGCAGAAAGAGATGAGGAAAAGATAAAAGTAAATGTAGTTGTACAGCCCGATCGTGGTGCCGACGAATGGGCAGTGGTGATCAAACATGAGGACACATCGTCGTGCCACTCGACAGTGTTTTGATCGCAAGGGTTTCACGATGCGACAGGTGTGGCACAGGGGCACTCTTTTCTCTTGCGATGGAAAGTCCTTGCTGAATGATTCTATTATATCATCGTATTGACGGCGCAATTGTTTTGTGACAGCGTCCATTTCCATGCTGACCTTATCTCCTGGATAACCTCCTCTGTTGCAACAGAAAGTTGCTGATTGGGATGTTGAGTTGACGCTTCGTGCATCAAGTACACCTGGATTGGAAGTGTATACCCAATATAAGTTACACCACGTTGCGAGCGTAGACACCAAAAAGAAGATGTGAAGTCCAATCTTTTCTAAGAGCAAATTGTCATCTCCCGCCTCACGCTTGCCTCCGAGGCCTAGCAATTCAGTTGCATAGAAAACACCTCCAAGGAGCAAATGTGCTGTCATCCAATAAAAGGGGAACGTAGGCGACTGGCTAATCGGCATTTCAGTTCCGCTCATTCCCATCCATGCTTTCCAGTTACGAATAGATAATACATCTTGGCAAGTCCGACCCAGACGAGAGAATGTGGACCTGTGCTGAAGCAAATATTTGTCTTCGTATTCCTGCAACAGCAATTCACACCCTAGCTTCTTCTTTTTAACGGCCAAGTCCTTGGGTGTCTTGCCTTCTTTATCTTTCATAGTTAACAACTTCCCAGGATACAAGAATGATGCCCTGCTTGATCTAGTCACCTTTGAACCGACCCTACCTACTGCTGATGGTTCAAGATGTGTCGACCTCGCCTCTATGCTCCCCGCCTCTTCCATTAGAAAACTCACTGTCTCTACATTTCCCCTCAAACTAGCCAAGTGTAGTGGCGTTTGACCAAATGCATCTTGTGCATCTAACTGTCCTTCCACTCCTAGCAAATGAAGCAGCAACCCACAAACTTCGACGGATCCTTTGTAGGCTGCCCAATGCAGTGCAGTGTCGCGGCTTGAATCAACGGCATGGGGATTCGCTCCTCGACGGATCAGAAATGCTGCCAAGTCCGGGTGACCATATTGAGATGCTATCAGGAGAGGCGTGCATCCAGAAGCGTCTTCTGCATCTATTCCAGTACTAGTGATTTTCACCTTGGCAGTGTCGGATGCGAGGTCATTTTCATCTAGCATCAAGGTGGACGTTGATGATGCAGATATGGAGCGACGTTGCGATGGGGATGGTCGCTCTTCTAAATGCTGAAGTAGCATGGAGACAAGCGGTATTGCACCTTCGGTAACCGCCCAGTGTAGGGGATACATGCCAACGGAATCTTTTGAGGGAACGTGAAGATCAATAAGTAGCTGCGCGCCATTACGGACGTATGATTTCTCAATTAAAAAAGCAAGGAAGCGGGGTTCGTCACCTAGACGTGAGCAAAGAATGCAATTATCATGTGAAATGAGGCAGAAATATCACATGAGCAAGCTTATACTTTGCACAAAGTGAAAAAGAAACGGCAAGCATTTCGCACCTCTCTTGGCACACCAATGCGTCAGTGTATGCCCATCAGCTCCATATCCATCCAGCATTTGAGCCAACACTAACGGATCAGCATCTCGTATTGCATGATTATCGAGTGTAGATTGTGACGTCGAACCTTCTGTGTCATTCCCCTTTTTGCCATCGCCATCGGAAACTACCAAAGTCAGCAGATCGATGAATAGTGCGTATGGGCCACCGCGAACAATGTTGGACAAAATATTCAGGCGGAATTTAGTGTTTGTTTTGAACTGGTCTACTTGCTCTTTGGATGGTAGGAGCGTTGATGCGTCCAACTTTAATGCGGGTCTAGCACAGTGTCCATGGCTGTGACCATGGCTATGGTCGTGGCTATGATGGTGAGAGTGGGAGAGAGAGTTGGCTTGTTGTTGTTGGGTTGCGGTTGCTGCCGCTCGACGACCTCCTACGACATAATTATTTGTGTCTCTATTGGTCTCGCTTTGCGAATGCGCTTTGTCACTCAAAGTTGTTCCGCCTGTTAAAGTGAGCTCCATTCTCTTTTTCTAATGTTGATGAACAGTCAATAGATCCATTTGAATGGCAACCAACCAACTCATATGGGCATGGTCATTGCCATGGTCGATGTCGATGGTCGATCAATCTCGTCTGGTGGTGGCTATGGTACGATACGACGTTATCTACTTATGGCTGTGTTCCTGTTCGTATCTAGGAGTACTGCTTGTCTCCCGCCAAATGAAAATACTACCATAGATACTCCTTTTGTACGTAAATGTCCAAAGTCCAAAGACGAGTGTCGGTGCAGTTAGCAGGCTACGATACTCCCTGCTACTCCAATGTGTGAGGTTGCTTGCTTGCTCGATGAATGATGAACAGATAGGGTTAGGGTTGGTCTCGAAAAGAGATAAAGAGCTGTCCCTCGATCATTGATCAATCCATCTACAGAAAGGTGGTTCACAACATCATAACCATGGGTATTAAAGTACTCCTAGACATTAAAAGGTGGGGTGCGTGCGGCAAATCATCCTTCGGGTCTCTGGGCCCAACTTCTGAATAAATAGGTAACGTCGATAATTTTCTATAACGATGTAGACGAGTATCCTCTCTTGCCACCAAGTCCCCGAACTTGTGTAGTATGAAATTTTCTGTTACTCATTCCTGGACTTCATTCGAACCACCACGATGCCGATCAAAAGTTATCGTCTTTGGCACCATCAGCGGCTGCTGCAGCATCTGCCGCATCCTGTTTCTTACAAACGCTAGCTGCGTATTGGTCAGACACTTTACACTGGACACCGACATAGTTCGTAATATCCCCGCCAGCATCCCTTAGCGCTGCGATGAAGAACTGATTCCAGAAGGTCGTCCCATCCACACGATAATTTAACAGGCATACGCTCATGTCAGAGCCCTCCTCAATTGCATTACGAATCTTTTCAACTGCCTTAGGGTCGGTTTCAGGCCCTTGAAGGAATCGACAATTTCGGCCTAACACTTGGTCCAAAGTATATCCAGTGAGATTGAGAAACCCTTGCGTTGCATAAACAATCGGGTTGTCAGGAAGACTAGGATCGGTGACTACGAAGTTTTGTTGTGCTGTTTGCAAGGCCTTAATAAAGGAAAAGTCGGGATCATCCAAAACCTTGTTTGCGTCACCGGTGGTAGTTGCTATCAATCCACCTCCGACACCAGCTGCATCTGCTAATGCTTGCTTACTCAGTAGAGCATCCGCCTCTTTGTCTCCGAGATGGCTCCGAATCGCACTCTTGAGTTTTTCATTCTCCTCTTTTAGGAGTGACACACTTTGCTGCAGAGACTCGAGGAGGAACTTCTTGCGGATTCGAGAACGCTTTGCATGTTCACGGTTACGCTCCCTAGTGAGAAATAATTTAAGAATCATGTACTATAATGTTAGCCGTGTTAACAACAAATTAGCAATGGATCGGAAGCATTAACTTACTTTACCATTTTGCTGAAAAGATGAGGAAACGAAGATGGAATACCAATTCAATATTAGGCCACAAAAGTATATACTTCAATGGTATCGGCAGTATGTATTTCGCACCTTCTATCCGCCCCACCGCCGCTGACTGCGCCACCCCTTCCTCGTTTCGCACCTCCTGCGCTACCACCAGGTCCCGATGCTGAGGGTTGATCGTCCCCTGCCTGGACATACGCGTACTGCAAGTGATGAGGACGTTGGGGAGCTTGAGCAAACGGTGCTGCGGGTGGCGCTGCATTTCCAGTATAATTCCCCATTACAGTCACGGCGGCATTTGGTTTGTGCAACCCCGTAGTGACGATACCCCCCGCTTGGGGAACGGGAGCAAATCCCGCCCCGGGCGTCGGCCGACAAGCATTTTGAGACGGAGCCGATTCACCGCTGGCTAAAAATGCAACCTGAGACAACTGTTGCTGCTGTTGTTGTTGTTGTTGATGATGATGAACTTGCTGCTGGTGACTCTGCTGCTGAACCTGTTGCTGGAGCTGTGGATTCTCGCTCAGGAAAATAGCGTCACCGTCGGGGGTGAAGAAACAGTCACCAAAAATGTCATCGAGGTTTAAGGTCGCTGGCGTGCCGAGCGCTTGCCCTCCTGCAGAATTTGACGATGATAACCCTGGTATACCTGCCGCAATGAATTGTGGCGGCCTAATATTGTTTGCGTTCATATTGTCAGGCATGGTCCACGGTGTCGGCAGGCAATACAACTATGTTAGGAAGGGGAGGGGGGTCGGTAGTAGATGATGGCGATGGGGTGCAGAGGCGAAGATGGGAGATGGGAGATGGAATGAATGTTGAAGTGCCATAGGCGACGGCGATGGCGACAGGATGGAGCAGGGTGGCTATGGTGATGGTTGAGACTGTTGGTGTTGGGACGTGGAGAGTGGGTTGGGCGGGGTCGTCGCTCAGCAGATGGAAAAGGCTGGAAAGCTTCCCAAGAAAAAATGTCTTGGACACACTTTGGATAGTTGAAGAAAAGATCCGAAGGATCTCGTTGAAATCACGTGTGTGGAAATTACTCGGATACTTTTCATTGATATTTAGGTCATAAATAAAAATAGACTTAGTCCAACTTTAGGAACGGAATAGTGGGTGACTGCCAAAAATGCCACTCATTCACTATGTGAGTGTGCACACAAATGATGTATCGTAGTCCAACATGTTCTCAGATTTCAGGAACGGAAAGTGTTCCTCGTAGAATATTGAACTTTTGGAACTAGTATGGATTCAATGCTACAGCTAGAGGTACACTGTTGGAACTAGAATCAATATGTTTTGAGATTGCGAGAAGCCAACACAACACAACTAACAGCATCGCACAACACACAACAACACATGCACAACATCAATCAAACCATGGCCGCCGCCTGC
>JALLBK010000267.1:0-16916 GCA_036940085.1 Discostella pseudostelligera | reverse complement strand
AAAGCATTGGCGAAATAGAATGCAAGATGTAGAGATAAGAGATAACAACAATTTGATGTGCCAATCATTGCAATACGTTTCTCCAGCACCACAAAAATTTTGTATCGAACGGCATTGTTCTGGATCTCGTCAGGAAAGCCACCGAGAGAATGAGCCTGCGAGAAGATAGGATTCAGTTTCACACTGATTCAGCCATGATTATTTTGTGCTCACAGAGAACAGAATGATATTCATCGCAACCCCGCTTTGAGTTCAAACAATCACAAAACAAGCGCAGGTCGTTGCTTCAATTGTACCAAAACTCGACTTTATAACTCAGGATATCATTCTTCTGAACATAGTCAGATCATGGAGTATCCTATTCAAGCAGTGGATGATGGGTATCAGATGCCTGATATTGAATGTCCTAATTTGGATATTGAGACATTGGCTAGATTGGAAAGCAACAATCCTGAACTTACTGGTTTGCGCCTTTTTCAAGATGGTTGGATTGAAGGTGCAGGCCGTGCCATTGGTGGCAACAAACATTTGGAAAAGTTACCAATATCCATTGGTTATATTGGCTACGAGACTACGGATGGTAGTTGGATTGGTGAATTATGTCGAGAGGGGCTATCACGGAATCAGTCCATTGAATCGTTATCGCTGCATTCTTTGAACACCGGTATGGATGGTTTGGAGATCTTTCCCACCATTCTTCAGCACAGCTGCAACCTACGTTGCATTAAAGTGACTGAATTGTTAGCTGAAACATTGTTGGGCTCTCTTGCTTCAGCGCTCTCTCAAAGCAAGAACGATCGTTTGGAATGTATCGAGGTAAACTCCTACGGTGTTACGAACGCACAAGTCGCAGGGTTTTGCAGTGCATTGAGTAGACATAAGAAACTGTCGTCCCTCAAATTTCTCGATTCAGACGTCGGGATCATCCCACATGACACCATACTTGATGATGAGAATGCCACCATACTCGGCAACTTT
Organism: Discostella pseudostelligera; assembly: GCA_036940085.1. Taxonomy (NCBI): domain Eukaryota; phylum Bacillariophyta; class Thalassiosirophyceae; order Thalassiosirales; family Thalassiosiraceae; genus Discostella; species Discostella pseudostelligera. Next base: position 15,938 of record JALLBK010000267.1, on the reverse strand, counting down.
TTGATCGGACACAAATCATTGAAATCATTTTATTTGGATGCTGCTCTCACTGTCACTGGCTGGAATATCTTCTCGACGGCCTTATCTCATCCCAAGTGCTCGTTAGAAACGCTTGCTATCAATGCTTCTAATGATGATGTTGACAATGAGATTATTATCCGCCTGAGAGTTGTTTTGGAGGTAAACAGATCCTTGAAGTATCTTAGGCTTGGCATCAGAAGATTCGTAGGAGTGGACATAGAGTCAGTCAACAGTTGTTTGAACGTTATATCTCGTGTACTGTGTGATCTTTCCAGTATTGAGAGTACTTTCGCCTCAAACCACACCCTTCAAAATGTTCATTTGGGTGGTAACGATGACATTTGGAATGATATACCTCCGTTTTTGAGAATGAACAGAAACGTGAACAAGGCGGAAGTAGCCCGTCAAAAGATTCTCACGTATCATTTTGATGGTGGAAACGCGAACTTACATGTTTTTTCAGAGATGTCCGAGACTACTATGCCTCATGCTATTGAATGGATTGGTAGGAACGGTGATGGATTGACAATGATGTACAATCTCATTCGGGGTAATCCAACCCTCGTAACAAGTCGTTAAGGGTTGCACAACCAGGGGTGACATAAATGTTTTGGTTTTGATATTTGTCGTCGATCATAACAGAGCAGTCCGTTCGAAAGGATTAATCGATGTAGTCGAGTAGTTAATGTTTAGGCATAGTATATTGTATGGTCGCTCAAACTTTCTATTAACAGTCAGCCCATCAGGTTCCGCCGCAGGCTTGGGGGTCCGGGCAACCGCCGCAATGGGTAACTATTTAACACTCTCTCACACACTCTGCATTTCAATCCTCCATCAATGAAAGCAACCAATGTCGGATACGCAACTGCCGTCCTTCCAACGCCTCCAATGCAACCTCCTGCGGAATCAAATTCTTCAACACCGCCTTCATAAATGCGGCATTGAAACCAGCCAAACTTCCATACACCGCATCCTTCCAATATTGTTGAATAAAGTTTTGACGTGTATTGGGATTCAATCCACGACGGATAAATAGATACGACATGCCCCAACACACTGCCGTTACTAATGCTTCGTACACTACCGTCCAGAGTTTCTTGGGTGTGTCAAATCCAAACAAGAATATACGCTTTGCACTCGCGCTCTGTGTCGCCCATAGGAGAAAGCTGGCAACCAATCCCGAGAAGTCGCCATTACTGAGACATTCGATCAACGCTCCCTGATCTGTGGCACAATTCTGTACGGAATCATAATTTTGTTGGACCCAATCCATCCATTGAGGCAATCGACTTTGTATCTCGGCTGATAATGCAATCAATGACAGGAAGAGGACGAAGTAGTTGGCAATTACGAATATAACTTGCTTCTTCTCGGCACGATAATAGGCACGAAAGGCTTGATCATCATCGTCGTTTTCGGGAAGAATGGCAGCGGCAGCATTGACGGATTTGCCAACTCCTCCAACATCCATCCCGACGTTGCCTTCTTGGCCAAACCCCGATGCTAACTTCCGTAGTCCGAACAACTCATTCAATTGACGCAATTGTTGCTCAATTAATTGATCCGTCGTCAATGCCGTTGATGTTAGTGATGGTGAAGATGACGTATTCGTTGTTGTGGCATGTTCAGCAATTGCATCCAACGCATCCGCAGACGTCGAAGTGCCCAGTGTTGTGGCCAACAGTGCATTATTGGACATCTTGATTGGGCTCTTTGAGGACATGGGAGTAGTCATGTTCTCATCCCCTTCCTCCACTTTTTTATCATTGTCGTTGTCATCACCCTCTTTATATCTTAGGGGTAGTTGCAACTGCTTCGTTGGAGATGTGAACTCCTCCTCCTCGTCTTCCTCCGCGACAGAACTAATGCTCGGAACTACCGGCGGTAATGTCGTCGTCGACGTTGGTAATGATCCGATCCCATTCATCTGCGATTGTCCTCCACCCCCGCTAGTGGCAGAATGCTGCTGCTGTCGTTGCAACAACGCCGCCACGGCGCCCAATAACTGCTGCGTCTGTACTTGTTGATGCTGCACTGCATTGTTACTCTGCTGATGTAACAAATAGTCATTATAACTTCGATGACTATTCAGTAGGTAGGGACTTCTTGGTTCAGCTGAGGGTGATTCCGGTGCGCGGGAGGCATACCATGGTGGGAGTGAGGACATTGTTGTGGCTCGATGACTGCTAATCATTGCCGTGGGAGCAGTACTACTAGTCGTAGCTGAAGGAGGAGGTGGTGGTGGTGGAGGAGGCGTTGGTGGGTTGTCAATGGAAGTTTTGAATTGTAGTACAAATGTGGATCCGTCGGGTAGGAATGGGCAGAGAACGACTTCTGTGGTTGGAAGGAAAGTATGAGTACAATCAGAGTTAGACATTGTTGATTTGACATGCATCGGATAGAAGTAAATTGACACGTAATGCACACGCACCTCCATGGGGAGTAACCGTCTCATCAATCAATCGTACATCCTCCAACTTTAATTTCCCTTCTTCCTCCACCTTCTCTTGACCACACACGGCACCTTCCCCACTCATATTTTTCTCTTGCTTCCTCCTTCGACTACAACGATCGGCATTCAATTTTCGCAATACACAATTGTATACATGATCTGACATTTCCGTAGATGTGGTGCCCTCGTACCATGACACGGTGATACTTCCTCGATCGATAATTTTGTCACCATTTCCATTGGTATTGTTGTTGCTTATGAGTGGATGCAGCTCATTACCATCGGCGGTGGTGCCATCGGTGGTGGTGGTAGTAGATGCACTGGCAGAAGTGGTCGCCTTCAAATTTTCTTCTTCCGCCACCTGCTCCACCGCAGAATTGACCACATGGGCAAATGGCAATCCACTCAAACTCAAACTACGAAATCTTCGTAAAGATCGTACCGAGGATAGAATGAGTGGAGAAGAGGATATGTATACAAACGATGCATTATTGGTGGTGTTGTTGTTGCTACTACCCGAAGGAGGGAGTTGTGCTGAAGGAGTAGTAGTAGGATCAATGAGTTCATGTAGACGCAATGTAATGGATCTTCGTCCTGGATGAGTGTTTTGAGTAGTTGATGCTGTGTTGGCGTTGGCGTTGGCGGAAGAGGTAGAGGTGGTGGTGTAGATTATTCGAGAGGGAGATTGCAGATTGTTGATATTGCTGGTGCTATTAGTTCGGCTAATGTTGCCATTCGAATTATTCTCATGATCGAAGGTGGTAGTAGAATTGTAGTAGTTGTTGGATCCACTCCCACTACCCCTCCTCTGCTCGTGATTGGTATCATGGCCATTCTGTTCGTTGGAATTATTGTGTGAAGAATTCCCACCGCTGGATGTTACACCATTCAGAATTATGCGGCTGTTGCCACTACTACCGTGGATTCCATTCTTCCCAACATTATCATTATCATCGTGAAGATCCGTGGCGTGTGTTCCACTGGGCTGTTTTCGATGCAGTGCTCTAGCTGCAGTGGAAGCTGAAGCTGTAGGGGTTGCTGCTGCTATTTCTGATGCCGATGGAATTAGTGGCGGTCGCGTTGATGGTGACGATGGAGAATCTGATGATGACGACGACGCCGCCAATGATGATGAAGAGGGTGACGACGAAGAATTTGTAGCATTCGTGGAAGGAGGCGGCGGAGAGCGGATGGCAGGTTCACCTGGCGGGGAGGGGGGAAGTGTCATGGCGCTTGTCGTCGCAGTCGCCGACGCCGTCATTATTGATGATGAAACTGCGGCATCACCGTCCTGCTGTTCCATGCCGACACTGGAAGATGATGAGGTTGATTGGTCCATTATTTCAGCCTTGTTCGGCAAACTGGAATCGAATCCCCAAGAGTGGAGGTGGATGGGATCCCCGACACCGATCACCGCGACGTCGATGAATTATTGTTTGATTTTGGGAGTGGGAGGAGGAACAAAAGCAGAAGGCGAAGATTGATGTGATGGCTGTGCGTGGGTGCTTCTTGTGACATTCCACCTGGATCATCTGGGCCCATAATCCACGCAGGAATCTGTAGTCTGATTGGGAGCTTCAAGAGAGGGTGAATCTTTGAAGATGGCGGGAACTTGAGGCGCGCCAAAAGGGTGGCGATGATGTGGCGAAATGGCGGGAAGACAGGCTGGCGAAATGGCGGGAAGACGCGGGAAGTATGGTAGACACAAGAAGTAAATAGATAGTAGGAGTAGTGCGTAGTAGTAGTTCCGGCGGCGGGCGGCGGCGGCTCGATGCTCGATGCATCAATCGCTCATCACTCCAACACCATCCAAAGATAATAGATTACAGATGATAAAAGCCATCAGCCATCAAAGCCATCGCGTGCTCCACCTTGCCCACCAACAACGATGACAGCGATTGCAACAACATGCGCCGACGACAAGTACGACGACCAGGCCGAAGGCTGCTCCTACGAAGAAGCCGCATCCGCCCTCCTCTCACCATTGCATCAAGCCACGACGCCGCAAGAGTTGCGAGCGGCGACACTTCGTCGAACGAATACTCTACAAGATATGCATATCTATTTGCATCGATTGGGGTTGGACTTGAATGGCAGTGATGCAATTAACAACAGCAGCAATAAAAACAGCTGTGAGGGCATCACCACAACAACACAAGAAAACAAACATGACATCAATACCACCACCAACAAGTTTCACATACCACCCCTCATCTTTCACATTACCGGAACCAAAGGGAAAGGATCGACACTCTCACTCTGCGAAAGTATACTACGAAATGCCTACGGTCTCAATACTGGATTGTTCACCTCACCACATTTAGTGAACATATGTGAACGTATACGAATCAATGGTATGCCGATATCTAAAGAAATGTTTGGGAGGGTGTATTGGAGTGTCAGACATAAATTGGAACAATTTCATGACGATACGGATAAGGATACTGCTGTTGACCATGGAGAAGGAGGTAATAAAACATCATTGCCACCCCTACCAACACTACCAGGATATTTCCGCATGCTCACGCTAATGGCAATCTACACCTTCTGCCATCAACCAACAACCGCAGAATCACTACCCAAGATTGATGTTATCTTATTGGAGGTGGGAATGGGTGGAAGGTACGATGCCACGAATGTTTTTGAACCGCCAGCACCGCCAATAACATCGTCAACAACAACGAATCAAGATTCCACTCATCCCTTTTCCTGGTTGGAATCAACAACTAGAAATAACAACGAACGATGGGTACTTGTGCGTGGAGTGACATTAATTGATTATGATCACACACGGATACTTGGATCGACATTGTCACAAATAGCATGGGAGAAGGGGGGCATATATGTACATAACAAGCTAGACAATATTGGGATGGACGATGGAGGATATGAAAGGTTTGTTGCCGAAAAGAATCTTACTACAATCTCCGTCACCGCCGCCTCTGCAAGCAATGGAGAAGATCAACAAGCAACAAATCAACCCATTGTTTTTGCTAGTGGAAACAATAATTCATCCGAGGTATTGACTACATTAGATCGAATTGCCAAATTCAATGGCTCGCATCTCCAAGTTGTTCATGATGCATTCATCGAGTCATTTTCGGAGATTGGATTACAAGGAGAACATCAGAGAAGTAATGCCGCTTTGGCATTTGCAATGTGTCAATATGCCATAAATCAAGTACATCATTCATCTACTCAATCAATGATTGATATCCAGAATGCATTGGCCAAAACATTTTGGCCTGGACGGTGTCATACTTTACCTTATCCTATTTCGACAATGAATGGATCTGAACGACGACATCATCGCAAACTCACAATGAATTTACGATGTGATGGTGCACACACACCCCTCTCTATAAAAGCATGCATTAAATGGTTTCGAACAGTTGTTGATAATAGCAGCAGTGACAACAAGGCCGACGCTTCCACATTCCAACACAAATTCCTCATATTTAATTGTGGACATGAAAAAAATCCCATCCCGTTGATTCATAGTCTATACACAGCCAAAATTATGTTTGAATCGATATACTTTTGCCATGCGGACTTTGAGCGCCCGAGTGCTGTGCCCAAACGGCTTGAGGAAGCATGGACAAAGGAACCTCTTGAGCAGGATGTTTCAGGTGGTGAAGCCATTGACGACGTAACTTTCGAGAATATGTGTCGCAAATTACAGACTGTTGCCACTACTGCTGCAGATGCTGGCCATCATCTGAGCATAGGCATTAATGAAGATGTCGTTACTAACTTGCTAGCGGGATTATCCGCAGTCACATCATGGCAAGAAACGTTGGCCATTGTGTGGAAAGTCATCGACTTGTATTCAAGACACCTTGGCAGTGGCAGTGCTGCTGGTGAGCGTGACGTTCTGGCGGAACCTCCGATGAAATTAGTTACCGGTTTGAATGTAAAAGATGCTCTCACATCGATTCAAAAGGGGGTTACATCCACAACGAACATCGAGGACGGTATGGATTGCGATGACTCCATACATCCTGTTGAGAATAAGAGTGTGGTGGTTGAGGTGTGTGTCACTGGCTCTCTGTACATTGTTGGGTCGGCTCTTGCAGCCGCGGGATGGGAAGAAGGAAAGAAAATTGACTCGAGGCAGATTGCATAATGTGTCATAAGATTTAATCATTCCTTACACATCAATTAGATCATTGAGACCTCATTCTCTTTGATCTTCTTCTTTGAATCTCATGATCATGTGAATTATTTGTACATTCAAGCAAACAGTATCGTTGTTGCGAGCCATGTCAGTGATAAATTTCCTCCACAAGACAGACATTTCTCAATTCCTACCGATGCTAATTTCGACAATCATTGATAACGGTGGTACAAATGAAATTATCGATGGCTAGTAGTTCCACCCTTTCTTGTCGTCTGTCCATCAAAGTCACCATCTTCACCACCACCACTCTTTGCTGTCTTTGACAACGAACCACTTTCATAATCGCTAGTAACCTCCTCCGTCATGGATGACTGTTTTGATGAAGTGGATTTGCTTTTGTTACCGCTTTTAGATGATTTACTGCCACCCACTTCTATGCCGACGGGACTGCTACTGTTAATATTGATGATGGTGGCGGCGGTAGGAGCTAGTGTTGGAGATGATGACGATGCTGATCCGACTATGACTGAATCCGACATCGATGAAGATGAAGAAGGCGGCGACGTTGATGCCTCAATACAAAATTCATGGTCGGTTGATACAACCTCCTCCTTAGTTACAATTGATTTCGTGAAAGAGAGCCAAATGCGTCAGAAGAATGACAACAATTATGATAATCGATTGTTTGGGGGTTACACACACAACTTACAAATACGACCCATCCCAACGATTTTCCTTCCAATTCCCTAGCAGCTTTCTTACAATCTTTGCTGTCTCCTACACCAGGAGTGCCAAAGGTCCAAACTACCTGATTCTTTAGAATTGGTTCGCCGCTATCCTCATCGTTACCAAATATGAATAGTCCTGCTGCACCAGGAAGTGTGTACTCGTCTCCTTCCGCCAAAGCAATCGATGATGGAAAAGTAAATACTTCATCATTGTAAAATGGGCCATTAAAATAGGTGGTATTTTCATGTATCACATTGAGGTATGCGGTGCTATCGAATTCCAAAAAGTGGATAGAGGAGATGTACATTGGTGGCGTCTCCGATGGAGTCATTAGACATTCGACACCGGAAAGTAAATAACTTTCTGTGCCTTCTAATGTCGATGTGTAACAATTTTCATTTTTCTTGAATGCAAGTTGGAAAGTGTATGATAGAGGAAAAGAGCAGGTGATGCAGATTGTAGATGACGACGACGACGACGATGATGATGATCCATCTTGCACCTCTCCCGTGGTTTCGTCTTGCAGTTGAAGGAACCTCGTTTGATCAAGCTGTGGTGCCTGTCCTGCTGCTGATGCGTCATGTTGCTGTTGTTGCTTGAGCCATTCCGATGATGTAAGCGAGGATGCTGATGCCGACGACGACAACGCACCATGGGTTGTTTCATCAGTTGAAATCGACGATGTCAACGCTGCAGCAATACCAACGCCATCAGGAACAATTGCTAGAGGAGCGACTAGAGCCACCCTATAGGACGTCATTGCCATATTAAATGTTGCAAATGGTGCACTATTTGTTTGGACGATGCCGAGATAATGCTGTTCGCTCCGCGAGAATGACCCTCACATCAGCCCGTAAAATCTCATGCACAATTCATGGTTCATAATCATTGATTGAGCTCTCTTGCCGCTCCCGTCGAATTCATCGCATAATATCTCTCTTTCTCTCTCTCTCTTCACATCTCGTATTCTAATCATCGCATGTAGTAATATGCTGAGCCTGTCGCCCACATCCACATCGTTGCTGTCGAGTGAAGGAGGAACAGCCCTTTGCCAATAAATGGCCATGGTTTACGAGTGCTTGTATGATGATGATGATGATGTGGTTGTGTTGTCAGCCCGCTCTTCGGCTAAGGTTTTTTTTGGCTTTCGGGAACTGAGAAGCCTCGTAAGTAGAAGGAATAGCGGAATTGGTACAACATTGAATTGAAGAAACTTCAGGCGTAATAAATGTACAACTGTCTATGAAGGATCTGGTACAAACTTTCTGTTGACCCCATTGAGAGCGCGCCAATTTTCAATTAATTCTACACACAGGAACAGTACATAATTGTACATACAATATCCGACGTGATTAATTAAGGCGAAATTTTGATTTAATTTTAAAATTAATACTTAAATGAAAATAGGCTGTACTGCGGAATCAGTACAAAAACGAGAATCCTCAACCCATCATCATGCATCCACCACAGGGCGATGGCGTTGATCGATGACGATGATAACCATGGCCATGTCTCATGGCAATGGCAGCCTAATTCGTACTACTCCTAGTATCACTCTAGTGACAACACTGACAGGACAATGGAGGGATTCGCCCAACAGTTGGCCAGCCTTCAACGGGCGGCATCTCGCGCCACAAATCAAGCTGACCAAACTGGAGGTGGAGGGAAAGGGGATGGGCGGTGGCAGAACACAAACGATGGCGGTCATCGGCTGCAGCATCATCATCGAGACGGTCGTGGTGGTGACGGCAACAGAAAGCGCGGCAGGGACGATAATAACCACTTGAACAGCAGCAACAAAAATAACCGGGGTGCGTTCCGCACGCTCATTGACCAAGTTGCAGAACGATACAAAAAGGACTCATTGTCTCTCACGACGTTTGCTCCAGCTCCAGCCGCTGCGATCGTCGACGCCGCCACCAGAGATGATAACATGCCGCAACAATCCAACTCAAAACTGCTACATCGAGAGCAACCGCAACAAAAGATTCGGCAACACCAACAGCAACGGCACGTGGTGCTCCTTTTCCTAACCATTGATGATCTGCCACATGAACATATATGGAGAATGTGGTTGCAATCTCATGCTACTTCTTCGAATTGTGCACCCATTTTGAGCAGTGATAATACTACCACCGCTGCAGATAAAACTGATGTAAATGATGAGATTAATGATACGTCACGACATCAACCACCATTGCGGGTGAGTGTACTGGTTCATGCCAAATATCCAGAGCGGATCAAGAGTGCGTGGTTGAAACAACATCATTTGCTTCGAAGAAAGTCATCACAGCTGCAGCAACAACTGCAACCAAAACAATATGGGGGATGTGACAAAAGCGATATCAGTAATCGCTACAACAACGCCAACAGCAATAAATTTAGTACAGCTCGTAATTCAGGACCAACCGAACCACCTGCAGCAGCAGCATTCCACACGCGTCGGCCGGAGTGGGGATCCATCGAAATCACACGGGCAATGCTTGATTTGCTTCAGGCAGGGTTACAAATTGGTCAAGAACATGGTTCTGACAATGACACCGATGAAATCTTCGTCAACGATGATTCAAATGTGAATTATGGTAATGGTGACAACAGCTGCATCACCCCCGTCGATCGATTTATCTTCGTTAGCGAATCATGTTTGCCTGTTGTCACCCTGGCCGAAATGGAAATGGCATTGTTTGGACCGCGTATGGACAGTATCAGCAGCAACAACCATAATATCTCTTCTTCATCCTCGTCGATTTCAGCAACAACATCAACACCAGCATCCTACGACAAAAGTTGGATCAATGCTGCATCCTCTCCCAACAATGGATATGCACTCCAATATCAATGGAATGCCATCCTCGACGCCAACAATAACAATAACAGTGGTGATCCCAGCAGCATACCCAATACACATATTTGGAAGGCTGATCAATGGGTAATGCTCACCCGAGCTCATGCCTCAGCCATAATATCATTACCCAACAAGTATTTAGGAAATCGACAATTATATTCTCAATTCAGGAAATGTCGCGCCTCCGATGAAATGTACATACCCACGGCATTGTCCATATTGGGTATATTGCATCGACCAAATGGAATACGAGAGGTGGGTGCTGGTACAATGGGAGAAGCATGTGCAGGGGAATACATACGCCGACGTCGAATGACCTATGCCGATTGGAGTGTGAGTGCTAAAAATCCAGCATCCTTTACATGTCGAGAGTGGAAGGAGGTGGTAGAGAAGGCTAGGAAAGAAGGATGTTTATTTGCTAGGAAATTTGTTCGAGCGTCATCGTCGCCGTCATCGTCGGTGCGTGATGGGAAGGAGTGGAAGAAGCAGGGGAACGATCACGGCAACGTAAACGACAACGACTTGAATGATGGATTAATTTCAGTGGAATCTTGGAGTAACGCCGTGGTTGGAATGAAGCCGGGGTAAGTCATTCAGTATATCGAGATGGAACATTGTTCGAATGTTCTCAAAACCGAGCACTGCTGGCGTCAAATTTCATAACCGACCACGGCGCGATGCCTCCTCGCAAGCTCCTCGTGTTCTCATATTAACTAAGGTTGCATATTGTAGCATATATGTAGTATGTACTTTATAATCTTCATATTCAAAGAGTAATATGTCGAGTGATAGCGTTTGCGGCTTCATGGTGAGACGTCGTTTGGGATTCTGGGTAGCAACAGAGACAAACGTTGGGGATTCAGGGGCAATAGTAAATCCTTTCCCCATCCACCGATGGTTCAATCCACAAGTATCGACGATGCATGTATTGTAGAAGAGTATTTTTATCACGAAACACTCGACCATGAAGTGGCATCGAATCAATACCATCCTTTGCCATAAATGTACAGGTCTTTTCGTGTTTGTTCGCCTTGGCCATATTGTCAAAGACTAGGCAACATTTATTGCATGTTATGAATGCCGAGATATCGTCGTCTTCGTCTGCGTCTTCGGCAACATTTGCGGCGCCGTAGCTAGATTCCGCAACTTTTGATGTGTGTCCATTGTGACCAGGAGAAGCTGGGAGTGGAGTGGAATTCCCTCCCCGAATGGCAACGATGCCACCACCATTCCCCTCGTTGACGGCACCTTGTAATTTTTCAATCAGTATCCATTCGTCTTTTGGTGTATTTTTTGCGGGTAGGGACAATGAGATATCAGTAGAGACAGGCATCGGGATAGTTGATTTTCCAAGCTGCGATTGCTGCTGCTCCCGGTGCTTGTCATTCTGTGGTGGTGGTCGTGCCTCATTGACAGTACCACCCTGCTGCTTACTTGGTGACACCAATCCAATACAGCGACGTGCATACTCACGAACCTGATGCGCAGTACGTGATTTGACATATTCGCTTGCAATGCGCCCCCAATTATTCTTGCAATTTTTCAATCCCAATTCGTAAAGGCGTATTTCCTCGTCGGTCCAACTTGCTGGTCTCTCAACGGATTCGGCACTCTGTTGAGTAGGTCTACTGCTACTCTCTCGACGCTTCTTGGCACTAGAACTGGATTTGTCCTTCGACTTCATTTTCTGGCGTGTTGCATTGGCAACCTCACCACTCTCACCACCAGTTCTCAAAGGTCGCTGTAGTCTCGCTGCCTCGGCCGCCTCATTGATTACTCCCTCGTGCTCCCTCTTCTCTGCCAACACCAGCTTTTGTTCAACGTCATCAAATAAGTCTTTTTCAAATTCAACCAACATTTCGTTGTCGTCAAGCGTTTCACCAATCATGTCTACTTTGCTGACATGTACAGAATCGATGCTTTTTGGCTTCGAATTCGTCGCCTTGCGGTGTTTTTTCCCTAGTCCTTTGGATGATATTAACGATATTAGTGGACGGTCGTCATCATCCGAAATCGATATATCCTCGCCGTAATCATAATCACCGGAAGAAGTTTTATCCCAAGCGCCGATGTAAGCAGTTCCAGCACCACCATCATAACCCAAAGCCGCTAATGCTGCCTTGTATGTGGCCATGTCGGAGTCCTCGCTCACATCAGTGGTCGGTTTGGAGGCCGTTGGTGTAGAGGAAAGGGAGCTAGCAGCAGCAGTAGCCGCGGCGGCGGCCTTGGAGAATTTCAAGGTCTTCTTGAAGAGTTTCTTCCCTTGTCCGTTGAAAGATCCTAACGATATCATTGGAAGATCGTCATCATCCGACATCGACATATTCTCGCCGGAATCATTATCACCGTAAGTAATATTATCACTTGCGCCGCCATTATCAACACAACCCAAAGCTGCAATCGCCGCATTCGCAATGTCGACCTTATTCTTAACCCCAGTAACCTTCAACCCTTTGAGATCAGAAGTCTCAGTGGAAGCCATTGATGTCGTGAATGGAGAGCTAGTAGACGTACCAGTAGTAGTAACAGTAGCATCCTCTGCACTCCCTCTTCTATCGCCTTCCTCTCCTCTCCTCTCCTTATTCTTCCGCTTCTTCTTATCCTTTCCCTTCTTAGTGTTCGGTGCTTTTCGCTTCTTGGGAGCGGCTTCACTGGGCGGGGAATCTTCCACCCACCAATTGGATGTCCCTTGTAGTAATGCTGGCGAAGTCAGATTATCGTCTTCTCGTCCTCCTCCCCTTCTATCCTCTGGCAGGTTCGACAATCCATCAGGGCTCCCTTCAGCACCTTCTTCTTCCGCTGGATGAGGATGGGGCGAATTTCCTCCACTGTCCTTCCCCTTCTGCACCTTTAATAACCTCGACGATGTATGCTTTTGCAATGGCATCGCATCGGTTCCAACGGGCGCACGTTGGATCTTCCTTCGACCTCGTATTCCGGTAGTAACTGTCTTTTCGATATGTTTTTGTCCTTGTTGAGATTGCGGATCTTGCTGCGATTGGATGTGCTGATGTGGATGCTGTTGATTCGCCATTGTAACTTTTCGAGGTACAGGACGTGCAGAATCGGTCTTATTGAACAAGTGATCCGCGTTGGTGTTGACACCACCACCACCAGCTACAGTGTTTGGACGAACAAGCGCGGTCCTTTGATGCATGGGACGTGCCAAATCGGTGGTTTTGAGAGTGCGATGCGGGTCGGCGGTGATGCCACCACCACCGGGCACAGTGGCTGTAGTATCAGGTGGAGGCTGAGAGGATGTCCGTCGGGGAATGGGACGTGACAAATCGGCAATGGCAATGCCCTTTCGAGGAATGGAACTTTCCGTCGCATCTGCGCTGCCACTAGTGCCAGGAGCAGTGAATGTTCTGGACGTGGCAGTTGGGCGGGCGATAACGGATGATGATGACGACGAAGCCGAAGGCATCGTCGACTTTGCACCATGGGTTAGAGGTTCTTTTGATGCAGCAGCAGCAGTAGGAGTAGCAACAGAGGGATTGTCAACAGCAGCACTCCCCAACGGTAGGAGCATCAGATGACTTCCAAAATTCCCATCGAATTTAGGGGAATTCGGATTGTTTGGGCAATTTATCCATGTGTGCCCAGAGTGCCCCGGGATTCGACACATGGATTTATTACCCCATTGTCGCTGCTGTTGTTGACGATTTTGCTGTTGCGAAGGATGCTGTTGATGCGGATAATCCTGCTGTTGCAGAGAACGCCAATCAGGTACATCAGCATCGCCAAAGGCAGCATAAGTGCCATTATTGGCAGATGTACCTCCAACATTGGACCCACCCCTAAAATCGGGTTGGTGGCGCTGCTGCTGTTGATGCGATGGTGGTGGTGGTCGTTTGTTTTCGCTCCCAAAAAGCACATCGCGATTTGATACACCACAAAACTGAATGGATAGGGGATTGTTCGGACAATCCATCCACTTGTGATCATGCCCCGGAAGTGAGCATGGTGCATGAGGTCCCCGTTGCCAAGTACGTGGTGGTGGGGGTTGCTTTTTGACTTTATCTTGTTGTTGACGTAGCTGCTCATGCTGATGACGATGATGCGTTTGCTGTTCACCAAATGCAGCATTGGAAGTGGGAGCTGCACGAGCAGCAGTAGCAGCAGCGGGTTGAGGAAGTGGACGTACTAAATCGACTTGTTCCAAGGAAGCAGTACCGTGAGCAGCAAATCCAGGAGGTGGTGTAGGGGCACGCGGTGGGTTCTTCTTCCCCCCTTTGTATCGTTTGGAGCGCGGATTGTCTGGACAATTTTTCCAAATGTGTGTGTGCCCAGGTATTCGACAGACGGACATTTCACTAGTATTCTCTTCTTCACGCATTGAATTATTCAGCATTTGTGATTGGGCTACTTGTTGATGCTGATTACGTTGACGATGATAATTTGAATATCCATCGATTTCAGCAGTGGTGAGATACTGTTGATTGTATTGCTGATGTTGGGGGTGTGGATGATGATTTGGGCCATTGATATTGGCCCGGGGATGCATTTCGTTCATGGCAGATGCAGTCGCAGTCGACGACGGCCGCAGCTCACCGGCTGCTAAAAAATCACCTACTGGAGGAGCTTGATACTCAATATTCTCCCCCCATCGCACAGACTTCTTCTTTGTCTTTGGCGCTGTTTCTTCCACCGTCTTGCCCATGTTGTAATTGTCATTGTTCGTCGTCATTGTCGTCGATGTTCTAGCGGCGCCCGTTACCGTTACCGATGCTGGTGGCTCGTACTATTCATAAAAATATTGTTGGACCGGCGTTGCCGCTGCAATAATATTCTATGAAATTATTATAGTATTACAAAATGTAAGTGGTGCTAAAATGTTGTCGAGTATGAACCCTATTGATACATCTCAAACACGCGCGTTCGATGGTAGATGGTATCTCTCTAGGGGTATTATTATGAGGGTGGCGGCTGGCTGCGGTTGCTGCTGCGGCGGTGGCGACAGCGCTTTCGAGACTTGTAAGTTGAGTACAATAAGGGCATGTCTGGAGGCAGAAAATTTTGAGTACCCAACATGCGTTAGAGTACTTTTTTGGGTATGCAAATGCGTTCCCGCCACTTTTTCGTGACGGATCGAGATGCATACCCGGCAACAGAAATTTTGCATACCCCCAATCAACAACAACAACACCAATAATAATAATAATACTATCCACCATGTCGGATGACGATGACGCCGACTCCCTTGCCACCCCCCGAGCGCTTGAGGAGGACGAGGAAGCTGGGATCCCCTCGCCCCAAACAATGGCGGAGCAGATGTATTCGACAAACGGCCGCTCACTGAAGGCTCTTGCGTTGTTGAGCTTGGGTCTCAAGAACGATGATGGCAGCCCTGTATTCAATACGTCGATTTTGCCATGGAGTGCTGCCCTTCGTCCATCCGCGCTCAAGATGACGGCAAAGGAGTTGCGGAGGGAAATCCTCAGGCGCTGTGTTGCTGCAGGAAATGTTCTGCATGCACCCCGTCCTAATCAATGGCCGGTGCCGAAATCAACTGAATGGTTGGAATCCAACCCGATTGTTGATGATAATGAGGTTGCATTCATTAGAGCAACAATTTCTCATAGGATTATAGTTGCCGAGAGGATTGTGTCGCAGCCAAATGCTGCACAACTCCCTGCATCATCTAACGTCGGGACCGGTAATTGGGTTGGAAAGTACCCACATCTGCGTTTGATTCATGCAATAATTGATGACAACGATATCAAATCCGCCTACAACTCTCGATTGAATTTACCTGGTGGTCGAATGGC